>CM030176.1:4472052-4477052 GCA_017639675.1 Aplochiton taeniatus
ATTCCCTTTTTCTCTCCTCTGTCTCTCCTCTGTCTCTCCTCTGTCTCTCCCTCCCTTCCTTTCCCTCCTCTGTCCCTTCGTCTCCTCGGAAACTAATCTAAGAGTCTCGGGAAGCCGACCACCTCCGTGGACGAAGGCCGCCTCGGTAATGGAGCTCTGATCACATCAGGACGGATTTCTGACATTAAGGAGATCTGGGACAAACCTGATAGCCGCCCACGCTCGCTGGCAATGTGGGGGGTCATTTTGTACAGGGGAGGAGAAGAGGAGAGAGTAGGGGAGGAGAGCTGGAGGAGAAGAGGATAGCATAAGAGCAGGAAAGGAGGAGAGGAGGAGGAGAGCAGGAGGAGAGGGGGAGAGTAAGAGGAGAGGAGGAGAGGAGGAGAGGAAGACAGGAGAGGAGGAGGAGAGCAGGAGGAGAGCAGGAGGAGAGGGGGAGAGTAAGAGGAAAGGAGGAGAGGAGGAGAGCAGGAGGAGAGAAGGAGAGGAAGACGGGAGAGGAGGAGGAAAGCAGGAGGAGAGGCGGAGGGTAGGAGGAGAGGAGGAGAGCAGGAGAGGAAGACAGGAGAGGAGGAGGAGACGTCTCCGCACATGACTGGGTGGCTTCATACGGAGGTGGCTGACAGGGATGACTGGAGATCCAGCCTCATTACTCCAATATGGAGCGGCGATGTCGGATCCTGCAGGAAGGAGCTATTTTCAACTGGGCCGCTTTTGCTTTTCACGGGGGCTTGGAGCCGGGAACGGACCAGGCTTGGGACTTAACCTGACAGAGATGAGACGGAGCCCTACATGGCGCACACCATAATAATTCTCATGCCAGTGTATGATGTGTGCAGACTAAACATATACCGATATCTTTCTTCGCTCTACAGATAGGGTGAGATGCATAGTTCAATGGCGGCTGACCTCACCACACTCACCACACCAAGGCGGTTTTACCGGGTCAGGTGGACCAAAGCCCCGACAACGCCCAAAAACCCTGACCTGTCTCTGCTGTTTGCCAAAAGGAGGGATGTACGTTTGCGTCGTGACAAAGGGGGAAAGGGGACGTTTCCCATTGACCTCGTTTTAGGGATGGAGGACAGTGGAACAGTGGAATGCCCCCGTGCAGCTGTGTGTGTGTGTGTGTGTGTGTGTGTGTGTGTGTGTGTGTGTGTGTGTGTGTGTGTGTGTGAGCGCGTGTGTGTGTGTGTTGTTAGCGAACGCGGCCCCTAAACATGGTCCTAACCGTGACAGCTTGGGTCAGACTCACCGTCCTGACATCAGAGGAGGACATTAGGGACCCCCAACTCTCTCTATCATACACACACACGCACACACACACACGCACACACACACACGCACACACACACGCGCACACACAAACAAGCACACACACACTTCAGAGTGTTCTAAACTGAAATCTAAACTAAAATTATAATATGGTAACCCAAGCTGTCACGGTTAGAACCATGTTTAGCTGGACTATACTCATTATGGCTAGGCTAATTATATTGATATTCATTTTTTTGATTCCCTGACTTAAAATGTTATGAATGGACTTATCTGAACAAGGCCAAATTTGACTTGCTTGTCTAGCAGTTATAAACATAACTCTATTCACCCACGTGACATATCACTGACATACCAATTGACCCTCTCCCTACGGACTTCAAAGCTTCAATGGGAAACCGGGAACAAATAAGCATATATCTGTGTGCGCGCGCGCGCGTGTGTGCGTGTGCGTGTGTGCGTGTGCGTGTGTGCGTGTGTGTGTGTGTGTGTGTGTGTGTTACAGCGGTGACAGTCATGCATGTCTGTCTGTTGAGTACTGTAGATATATCCACAATTATAATGTGAAGCAGCTCGAGCCACTTGAGCTGAACCACTCTCATCAAAATCAGCGGAAATCAACAGCGGCAATCAATTATTACGTTGAAGCTGTCTTAAAACACATAACACAACAATCCCAAGATGTTTAACTCAATCATAAGAACATGTGATTGATTCACATTCACCGATAAAAAAAAAAAACGACCAAAAGTATTCTGTGGAATGCACGGTCGTTTGAACAATTCACCCAGCATGCGTTTCTCTTTTCGGTAAGTAAAACATGGAACAGGGGAAGACAGGTGTCTCTCAACCATCCGCATGATTGACGTATCCTCCTGATACGCACTACATGGCCTGCGATGAAATGTACTGAGCTGAGGAATATGCGACTGGCATTTGTTTGGTTCCCATTTATCCGTTTAGAGATTATAAGACTGCGCTATGATAGGCTATATGGTCCTCGGTGAGGTAGAAATTCCTTATTTTCCACGACACCCACGTTTGGCTACGTGTGACATTAGTGTCAATGCAGGCCTGCAAACACATTTAGTTTCCTACTCGCCTTTTGTCATCTGCATGAGCCTAAAACGACACTTTCACTAGGCATGCGGCAGAAATGTTTTTTTGTTTTTTTATGCAAGGCCTTAAAAAAGGTCGTAATACCGACAATAACACCTCGCATAGGAGCGACGCCCATTCATTCATCCCTCCCGGTAACCGAGTGTCACACGCCACTGGAGCATCATCAGTAACCGAGCCTATAACGGAGGGATTCGGTTGCAGAGGCTGCCACCATCTCCTCCAAACGGCCAATTTCCTCCCTTAAATTATAATAACTATTGGGCACATTCCCATGGGTATCCGTACGAATGATGTCGCTTCCTATATAATTATGTGCAGGTCAGAAGTTGACAAATCAGTATGATTAAATATTGATGAATGATCTTTAAAAAATCAATAGATTGACTATGAGGGGGAAAAGAAACGAATTCTTACCACATATCACAAGGCGCATGCAGTAATAGTCTCGCGGACGTCTTCTTAATGGTCTTCAGAATCACCTTTTTTTATTTGCAGCAGTCCATAAAATAATGTTTCCCACTTTATTAAATTCCAGCGGAACGATGCAATCAAAAAATGTCCTCCCAGAAAACTATGCGGAGATATGATATGAAAATCACCAGCCGTTACCGAATGAACGGATCGGTAGGCTATAATAACAGGCTGATCCAGGCTACTGCGCGTGTTTAGTATCCCGATCACTGCTCAAACAGCGGCAATGACTGGAGGTAGGCTATCGCGTTGGTCCAAATGCACCGACTCCAGAAAGTCTCTCTCGCTCTCTCGCTCTCTCTCTCTCTCTCTCTCTCTCTCTCTCTCTCTCTCTCTCTCTCTCTCTCTCTCTCTCTCTCTCTCTCTCTCTCTCTCTCAGTCTCTAACGTCCTCGCACAGAATAGAAGCCTGTGACCTGTTCGCGGGAGAGTGCAGCAAGAGAGGTCAGAAATGACAAACCAATTTGGAGGTGGTAGATGCTCGGCTGATCTGAGCGTACTGTAGACCGGAGCCTATGCAGGCGGGCGGGCTGGAGAGATGCCTGCTCAGGGATGCAACGAGGGAGAGAGTCAGAGAGAGAGAGAGAGAGAGAGAGAGAGAGAGAGAGAGAGAGAGAGAGAGAGAGAGAGAGATTGCAAATGGTGCGCGCTGGAAAACATGGAGCTGGATCACTGGCTTGATGTATGGACTATGGTGCCACCTTCAGGCTAACGAGAAATGTACTCTAATTGAAAAATGAACAAAAAAAAGCTTTGTAATGATGAAACTAATGGTGGATGAAGTAGCATAATAAATAGTTTTTTTTTAAATAACCTAAATTAATTGTTATTTAGCCCAAGTCATCAGTTTGATCATTTCAAAATGTCAATATTTCGCAGGCAATTTAGACTATTTATCATAAGCTTATGCCCATGTGTCATTATTGTATCAAGTGAGCGTGTGTTTATTTTTCTCAGTCCAATAATGAAGAATCCAATTAGCCATGTTAGGCTGAAGAAACCGAATGTTGTTCTGGTCGCGCGCTTCAAGATCAGAGAGAGCGAAGGTGACATGCGCGTTGCCTTGAGCGTTGCTGTCCACACGCTGAACTATAATGCCACGCTGCGAGACATTTTAAATAATTTCTAAGGATCTCCCCAGCTGTTATGACTCGTGTTGTTTTTTGGAAGGGCTTCATATTGTTTATGTATGAATATATATTTTTAAACGGGCTGAATGTTGGGGTTGAATTGTGTTTATAGTTCAACCGGGACCTGTTGATCATGCAGCTCACCGGCGCAGCAATGGAGGTGAGATAAAGACGTATAACTGGATTGAGTCTCTCGGGATTGCTAAGCATTTATGCTAACCCATATTTGAACCACCCTTTTTCTTATTGAGAAGCCTATATTGTTTGCACTGAAATGTTTCGCAATAGAACTTCAGAATACAATACGGGACAATTTATTTTGTAGGTTGAAATTGTCATTTGTGCAACGTGTTACGGATAATAGATAAATCAATAGCACAAAGATGAAGCGAAGGTATCAATGTTTTATTCCTAATTATTTATTCATAGTTCATTCCATGCTATTATGTTTTTATGATCTGGAAGTAGTGCATGTAAAAAGGCCTCCAAGCAACAAGTCACATAAGGACAGCTTGGTTTAACAGATACATAGAAACAGCGTTAAATATTTCCATAAGGTAAACATGTAGCCTATTTATATTTATTGTTTTGTATTTATTTTTACTGTTATGAAATCACACTACCTTAGAATATATTCCTCGCAATAGCGGTTCCCTATGTACTTATACACTCCATACCCAAAATGGTCGCGAGGTTGTATGTCAGCGTTAATCACCGTCACAGCCAGCTAAAGCCATTTGGAGATGCAAATCCCATTCTAAGAGCATTAGTCCACAACGAAGGCGCTTGCAAACAATCTCGGTTAGGCCCTTAATGTAACCGACAGAAATAATTCTTTCTCTTTTTTTCTTTTACACTAAAACCTAAGAGAATAATAATAATAAATGTCTTACAAATAGAACAGAGAATAATAATCACCAATTGTATCCAGCAACGCTGCATTAGGCCCTAGAAAAAAAAAAAAAAAGGTTAAACTTAACAATAATTTATTTAAATGTTTTTT
>CM030176.1:4479552-4504552 GCA_017639675.1 Aplochiton taeniatus
CTCAGGTAAAATCTAGCCTTAGCATAAGTGAATCCAATACCTCAGGTAAAATCTAGCCTTAGCATAAGTGCCAAGGAGGTAGCCTCAGAACATTGACGTCTTTTTTTCAATGCTGAGGGAGGTAGAAGGGTTTTCACAGTATGACGTCTCTACTGCAGTCTGAAAAGATGATACTAAAAGTATTTTGCATCGTTTCCGGCCAACAACTTGTCAAAAATAAAAAAAAATATGAATCAAATCCTCTCGATCCTTAAAACAGTAGGTCTCTAGTTAAGGTTCCTACGTGGTTAGTTCCAAGGGCGTGTTGCTTCTTGTAGTCGAATCTCTACGCTTTACAGTCTATGGCTATCACGGTAGTCCGGGAGTCTCGGCTGAGCACCGTTGGGTTGTGTAGTCCTGGGTGTAAAACCCGGCACTGGATTGTCCTTTGTGTTCGGGGAGCATTGTCCACGGGACGGAGCGGACTTGTGTTTATGTAACGGAGATCACAGCAGGGGCGCCGCCTGCGGTTGACTTCAAAAGGAACATTTATCTCTCCGGCTGACAAGAGCACGCTTCTGTTTGTTGCCTTTCCCAGCTCTCTCGGGGCCTGGCTGGCTTTTCCTTTTTCTTTTCTTCCCGACGCTCTCTCCCCATCTCTCTGCCTCTCTCTCTCTCTCTCTCTCTCCCTCCCTCTCTCTCTCTGCCTCTCTCTCTCTCTGCCTCTCTCTCTCTCTCTCTCTCTCCCTCTGTCTCTCTCTCTTTAGTTCCATCACTCCGCCTGTTTTCTTAGCTGCTGGTTATTCGTCAAAGTCAGGCTCTTTGTAATCCCGTTATTATGAAAACCCTAATCACCACCTTTCTCTCTCTCTGTTGTTCCCTTCATTCCTTTCCTTCTATGCCCCCCCTTCCCTCCCCTCCCCTCCCCTCCCCTCCCCTCCCCTGCCCTCCCCTCCCCTCCCACTTCTCCTTAATAATCTAACCCCCCCCCCCCCCCCCCCATGCCAGCCGGTCCGGATCACCAAGTCCCTGTCCCTGAGCAGTGGCCAGTGCCCCGGCATGTCTCTGGGCCTCCGGACCATGACCCACAGTGACTCCTACACCTGGGCCCAGCAGAACAGCAGCGCCGCCGACTCCCTCCACCAGAGCGGCAGCCTGGGCTCGCTGGGAAAGCAGCGCTCGCTGGAGGTCTACGCCGACGACACCTGCGACCAGATCATCCACTCCATGTCCCAGGTACGGCACGGTAATCTACGGTACGGTACAATACGATACTCTACGGTACGGTACGATACTCTACGGTACGGTACGATACGGTATGGTACGATACGATACTCTACGGTACGATACGATACTCTACGGTACGGTACGATACGGTATGGTACGATACGATACTCTACGGTACGATACGATACTCTACGGTACGGTACGATACGGTATGGTACGATACGATACTCTACGGTACGATACGATACTCTACGGTACGATACGATACTCTAAGGTACGGTACGATACTCTACGGTACGATACGATACTCTACGGTACGATACGATACTCTACGGTACGGTACTCTACGGTACAATACGATACTCTACGGTACGGTACGATACTCTACGGTACGATACTCTACGGTACGATACTCTACAGTACGATACAATACTCTACGGTACGGTAAGGTACTCTAAGGTACGGTATGATACTCTACGGTACGATACGATACTCTACGGTACGGTACGATACTCTACGGTACGATACTCTACGGTACGATACTCTACGGTACGATACGATACTATAAGGTACGGTACTCTACGGTACGGTACTCTAAGGTACGGTACGATACGGTATGGTACGATACAGTACTCTACGGTATGGTACGGTACTGTACGGTACGGTACTCTACTCTAAGGTACGGTACGGTACTCTACGGTACGGTACTCTACTCTAAGGTACGGTACGGTACTCTACGGTACGGTACGATACTCTAAGGTACGGTACGATACTCTACGGTACGGTACTCTAAGGTACGGTACGATACGGTACGGTACTCTAAGGTACGGTACTCTACGGTACGGTACTCTAAGGTACGGTACGATACGGTATGGTACGATACAGTACTCTACGGTACGGTACGGTACTCTACGGTACGGTACTCTACGGTACGGTACGATACTCTAAGGTACGGTACGATACTCTAAGGTACGGTACGATACTCTAAGGTACGGTACGATACTCTACGGTACGGTACGATACTCTACGGTATGGTACGATACAGTACTCTACGATACAGTACTCTACGGTACGATACGGTACTCTACGGTACGGTACGGTACTCTACGGTATGGTACGATACAGTACTCTACGGTACGATACAGTACTCTACGGTACGATACAGTACTCTACGGTACGATACAGTACTCTACGGTACGATACAGTACTCTACGGTACGGTACGATACAGTACTCTACGGTACGGTACGGTACTCTACGGTACGGTACGGTACTCTACGGTACGGTACGGTACTCTACGGTACGGTACTCTACGGTACGGTACGATAGAGTACTCTACGATACAGTACTCTACGGTACGGTACGGTACTCTACGGTACGGTACTCTACGGTACGGTATGGTTCTCACTCTCTCACTACCGAGAGTCCCGTCTTTTAAATGAGTCAGGTCGATATCCATTTGCTGTTCTAGCCTTGTCATAAACAGTGGTGATGAATTGAATTTGTTTCGTGAAAAATAAAGTTGATGAATGAGTGTGTGTGTGTGTGTGTGTGTGTGTGCGTGTTCAGGTGTGTGTTCAGGTGTGTGTGTTTATTCCGGCCACTCCACAGAGTGTAATGTGTGTTTGCTTCCCGTCCACAGTACTGCACGCCCCCTCGCATGACCCGTACTCTCTCCATGGGCAGACACCTGTCCACCATCGCCAACGATGTGAGCTCCCATCATGCCTCTCTGTCTGTGGACAACGTCTGTTGACCTGGGTGTATCTCCATGACGACCATCAACCCTTATGACTAACTGTATCCTTTTCATTTTGCTTTGCTCTCTCTCTCTCCCTCTCCCTCTCCCTCTCTCTCTTTTCTCTCTCTCTCTCTCCCTCTCCCTCTCTCTCTCTCTCTCTCTCTCTCTCTCTCTCTCTCTCTCTCTCTCTCTCTCTCTCTCTCTCTCTCTCTCTCTCCACTCTCTCTCTCTCTCTTTCTTTTTTTTCTCTCTCCCTGTCTCTCTCTCTCTCTCTCTCTCTCTCTCTCTCTCTCTCTCTCTCAGAGACGTCATGTGGAGATGATCGAGTTGGACAACGATGGGAAGGGGCTGGGTTTCGGCATCGTGGGTGGGCGGAGCACCGGGGTCATGGTCAAGACCATCCTGCCCACCGGAACCGCTGGACAGGTAGATCCACCTGTCAATCAATCCATGGACCAGTCAGAGAAGCAGCCATTTCATTTCATTTCATGTCAGAGAAAGACAGACAGTACAATTCTGACGCCGATTTAGATGTTTTTAAGGTTAAAACAAATAGATAACGGTGAATTGATCCAAATAATAACTTCAAGTCAAAGGGTTAGCGTCGAACGGGCCATTGAGAGTGAAGTGCACCGAACTCATTCAGAGTAGAGAATACAAAGACGTCTGCAGCATGTCAGGGGCCCCTAAATCAAGCGCGCCACAAACGTGTGTGGGTGTTCAGGGGCTTTGTCTTGCTTTTTACGGCTGTTGCCCCAGGACAAGCGCCTCTGCAGCGGGGACCAGCTCCTGCGCATCGGAGACGTGGACCTGGCCGGCATGAGCAGCGAGCAGGTGGCCAAGGTGCTGCGGAACGCCGGGAACCGGATCACGCTGCTCATTGCCCGGGACGCGGATCCGGACCTGTCCAGGAGCAACGACCTGTCCCCCTCCCCTGTCCCCCAGGCCGGCTCGCCCACCAGGGTCAGTGTGGGAGAGGGGGGTGTGTGTGGTTGTGTGTGAGTGTGCGCGGGTGGGTGTGAGGGGTGTGTTTGTCTGTGTGCGTGTCTGCGTGCGCGAGTAATCAGCTCTGGAGCTGTGCAGAGCAACTAAAACACCTACGCTCCTTCACACCGATTTAGTAGCGATCCAAAGAATGTCTCAAAAAAAGAGAAATATATGAATTTCTGAATATATGAAAATGCTGCATTTAACGTAGTCTATATACTTGTTGATTTTTCCGCCACCCGAAAAATGACGGAGGCTATGTGTGTATGCTTAGAAAGCATCAATCGGGTCGGGTGTTCCCGATTTACGTATTGGGATTTGGGCCCACCCCATAGTGTGTGTGTGTGTGTGTGTGTGTGTGTGTGTGTGTGTGTGTGTGTGTGTGTGTGTGTGGGTATAGACATGTAAGGAGGTCTGTCTGTTGCAGGTCAATGAGTTGGACAAGGACAGAGACAGTGAGTTTGACGTCCACTTCACCAAGAACAGTCTGGGCCTTGGCTTCTCCATCACGGGCTACATAGGAGACCTCAACTCAGGTGACAAAAACTCTACAGCGCCCCCTTTGGATCGACCTGGTTATCACAGAACAGGCTCTTACCAACAGTTTACTCAAAACATTTTGACTTTGAAGATACTTACTATGAAGAAAATTCAAATGTACATTCAAATCATTCAATTCGTACGTTTTCTGTTGGATACATACGGTGCCGATACAGTGCTATTTTTGCCTGTGAATTTTCGTATCATTAACATACCTTTCTGTGTGTGTGCGTGTGTGTACGTGTGTGCGTGTGTGTGTGTGTGTGTGTGTCATCAGTCTACAGTGCAGGCGTGATTGTTAAGAGCATAGTGAAAGGCAGTGCCGTGGACCAAGGAGGGCGCATCCACATTGGAGACATCATCCTGGCCGTGAGTCTCCTCCAAACTCTCCTCTCCTCTCCTCTCCTCTCCTCTCCTCTCCTCTCCTCTCCTCCAACCAGATCCACTGGGATTCTGGGAATATTACCGTCTCCTCCCCCTGCTCACTCTCTACCTGATGCGTACAATATTGCTGTTTTCATTATGATTCAAACTGGCTCTCCTCCTCCTCCTCAACTGTATCAGTTATGATTCCACAGATATCAAAGATGTCTACTGTATCTCCTCCCTTGCCTCGCCCAACTGTCTGATTCTGTGAATATAAACGTCTCCTATTCTCTCCTCTCCTCTCCTCTCCTCTCCTCTCCTCTCCTCTCCTCTCCTCCAACCAGATCCACTGGGATTCTGGGAATATTACCGTCTCCTCCCCCTGCTCACTCTCTACCTGATGCGTACAATATTGCTGTTTTCATTATGATTCAAACTGGCTGTCCTCCTCCTCCTCAACTGTATCAGTTATGATTCCACAGATATCAAAGATGTCTACTGTATCTCCTCCCTTGCCTCGCCCAACTGTCTGATTCTGTGAATATAAACGTCTCCTCTCCTCTCCTCTCCTCTCCTCTCCTCTCCTCTCCTCTCCTCTCCTCTCCTCTCCTCTCCTCCAACCAGATCCACTGGGATTCTGGGAATATTACCGTCTCCTCCCCCTGCTCACTCTCTACCTGATGCGTACAATATTGCTGTTTTCATTATGATTCAAACTGGCTGTCCTCCTCCTCCTCAACTGTATCAGTTATGATTCCACAGATATCAAAGATGTCTACTGTATCTCCTCCCTTGCCTCGCCCAACTGTCTGATTCTGTGAATATAAACGTCTCCTCTCCTCTCCTCTCCTCTCCTCTCCTCTCCTCTCCTCTCCTCTCCTCTCCTCTCCTCTCCTCTCCTCCAACCAGATCCACTGGGATTCTGGGAATATTACCGTCTCCTCCCCCTGCTCACTCTCTACCTGATGCGTACAATATTGCTGTTTTCATTATGATTCAAACTGGCTGTCCTCCTCCTCCTCAACTGTATCAGTTATGATTCCACAGATATCAAAGATGTCTACTGTATCTCCTCCCTTGCCTCGCCCAACTGTCTGATTCTGTGAATATAAACGTCTCCTATTTTCTCCTCTCCTCTCCTCTCCTCTCCTCTCCTCTCCTCTCCTCTCCTCTCCTCTCCTCTCCTCTCCTCTCCTCTCCTCTCCTCTCCTCCCCCCTCCCTTCCCAGGTGGAGGGCGTGAGCCTGCAGGGCTGCAGTGAGCAGCGGGCCCTGGAGGTCCTCAGGAGGACGGGCCCCGTGGTCTGCCTGAAGCTGCTGCGGAAAGCGGTCCGCCTGGACCACATCCTGCCCCCGCCCCCCCCGCTCCACCCGCTCCGCCACTCCCACTCCTGCCGGGAATCCAAGGAGTACCGCTCCACCCTCAACAAGATCCAGGAGACAGGTACCGTTTCTAGGGTTAAGAGGGTGGGAGTGATCCAGGAGACAGGTGCCGTTTCTAGGGTTAAGAGGGTGGGAGTGATCCAGGAGACAGGTACCGTTTCTAGGGTTAAGAGGGTGGGAGTGATCCAGGAGACAGGTACCGTTTCTAGGGTTAAGAGGGTGGGAGTGATCCAGGAGACGGGTACCGTGCAGGGGGAAGGGGGAGTGGGGGAGATCCAGGAGACAGGTACCATTTGTGTGTGTGGAGGTGGGGGTGGGGGTGGGGGCAGGAGTCAGCAACAATGAGTGTGTGTGTGTGTGTGCATGGGTGAGGGGAGGGGTCAGGAGTCAGGAAAAATGTGTGTGTGTGTGTGTGTGTGTGTGTGTGTGTGTGTGTGGGGGGGGGGGGGGGGGTTGGGGGGGGGGTGAGGGGTATCATGAAAGGCTTAGCTAAAGGTTTGTCACAGATAAATTGTTAAAGCTCTGAGAGTGAGGCTCCGGCATACATTTTGTCAGATGTTCCTTCTATGGTTGAGACGATTACTTTTTTGTGTTTGCAAAAAAACACGATTGGAATATGGAATGGCTGACAGCTACAAATACATTCATTTGTGTCTAATAGCGGATGAGTTATCTGCCAAGAGAAATGAATTGTTTATAATTGTTTTCAATTTCAGCGCATTATTTACAGTAGGCTAACAGGATTGCGTGTGTGTGTGCGCGTGTGTGTGTGCGCGTGTGTGTGTGTGCGTGTGTGTGTGTGAGTGTTTCACTGCTCTCCACGATTTCCAGCAGGCACAATGCACACCCTGCGTGAAATGTGCAGAAGGGCAGAGTATGAATACCGACGTCCTCGACAAGATTGCAAAAATGGTAAAATAAATACACAGCCCTTCTCTTTTCCAACCACCCTCACCGCCAATAAGTCATTTATTACATCCTCAGACTGAAAGAAAAATGGCTGACCAACACCAGGCCAAACAATGTTACTAGAACGCTTAGCCTCTCCTGGTTTATCTATTCTGACCTTAATGTCGTCATGACCTGGATACAAGAGAGTTATCTATGCAATGAATAGCACAGCTCATATCCTTTGTAAACCTTTTCAAGGAGCCATTGGAATCGAAAGAGAATTAGGGTGTTAAACTAGCTCATTAGGTGGTTTGTGTTGACAACACAGGGACATTTAGGGCCCCTAAATGAGGGGCCGTTCCTTGGGTCTTAAAAGGGTTGGAAGTGTGCTCTGCGCTGTCTAGTTCTGTGTGTCTTAAAAGGGTTGGAAGTCTGCACTGCGTTGTCTAGTTCTGTGTCTTAACAGGGTTGGAAGACTGCTCTGCGCTGTTTAGTTCTGTGTCTTAACAGGGTTGGAAGACTGCTCTGCGCTGTCTAGTTCTTTGTGCTGCATGTAGTCGTGCCTTTGTCTGAAATCTTTATCCAGCTTTTTCGAGACACTTTCTCTCTCCCCACCTGTCTGTCTGTCTGTCTGTCTGTCTGTCTGTCTGTCTGTCTGGCTGTCTGTCTGTCTGTCTGTCTGTCTGTCTGGCTGTATATCTGTTTATATCTGCATGTCTGTCTGTCCAACTGCTTGGCTGTCTGTCTGTCTATCTATCTACCCAACTGTCTGTCTGTCTGTCTGTCTGTCTGTCTGTCTGGCTGGCTGGCTGGCTGTCTGACTGTCTATCTGTCTGTTTATATCTGCATGTATCTCTGTCTCTCTGCCTCTTTCTGTCTATCTGTTTGACTACCTGTCTGCCTGCCTGTCTGTTGGATTAACTGTCTATTTGACTGGCTGGCTGGCTGGCTGGCTGGCTGTATTCCTATTTGGCTGTCTGTATGTCTGTCTGTCTTTTTGACTATGTGCCTGCTGTAGTTATTTATAGCTAGAGCGTGTTTGGACCTGATTAGAGAGAGTAAGCCAAATTAGATGTGATTGCTCCTAGGCTTTGATTGATGAGTGGGAGGATGAGGAGTTGGAAGACAGCGTGTTGGAGTGTTTGGGAAGTGGGGGGACTGTGCCGGGGTTGGGGGTGCGATGTGTGTGTTTGTGTGTGTGTTTTCGTCTGTGTGTGGGTTTTCAAGCATATGCACATCATGTTAGTTTGAGTGCTCGCAGATGTGCGAGTTAGAGTGCGTGTGTGACTGTATGTACGTGTGCGTGTGTGTGTGTCTGTATGTACGTGTGTGTGTGTGTGTGTGTGTGTGTGTGTGTGTGTGTGTATGTGTGTGTATGTGTGTATATGTACGTGTGTGTGTTTATGTGTATCTGTATGTACGTGTGTGTGTGTGTGTGTGTATGTGTGTGTGTATGTGTGTATATGTATGTGTGTGTGTTTATGTGTATCTGTATGTACGTGTGTGTGTGTGTGTGTGTGTGTGTGTGTGTGTTTTCTAGCAGGAAGCGAGGCTCAGTGATCTTTGTTTTCCAGGAGTGAAGCTGACAGCCGAGGAGGAGGAGGACTTGAGGAAGAGGTGGCAACACGCTCTGGGCCCCAGATACCAAGTCGTGGTAGGCACCGGCTGACTCACTGTTCCAACACCAGGAAAACAAACAGTGCCTCTCTCTCTCTCTCTCTCTCTCTCTCTCTCTCTCTCTCTCTCTCTCTCTCTCTCTCTCTCTCTCTCTCTCTGTCGCTCTCTCTGTCGCTCTCTCTCTCTCTCTGTTGCTCTCTCTCTCTCTCTCTGTCGCTCTCTCTCTCTCTCTGTTGCTCTCTCTCTCTCTCTCTCTCTGTCGCTCTCTCTCTCTCTCTCTGCCTTCAGTCTAGATCCCGTGTGTTCCGATGCTATCAATCACCGTCGCTCTCGTTTCAAACCTCCTCCCTTCTTCTATCCTCCGCCATGCCCCACTCCCTTTTCTTCTCTTCTACCTTTTGTCTCGCCCTCTTCCTCCAACTTGCTGTTTTTTTCTTTGTACCGATCTCTCACCTTCTAACACCCCTACACACACACCCACGCACGCACGCACGCGCGCACGCACGCACGCACGCACGCACGCACACACACACACACACACACACACACACACACTCCCACCCTTCGTTTGACCTCCCATCTACCCTCTCCTCCTTATTGATCTGTTTATTTATCACCCCATGTGCCAACCTACTATACCCCCCCCCCCCCTCCAGGTGGTGCAGCTGGAGAGGTTCAGTGAGACCAGTGGTCTGGGGATCAGCATGGAGGCACGGGCGGGTCACCACTACCTGGCCTCAGTGCTACGTGAGGGGCCAGTGGGCCAGAGCGGGAGGATCTTCACTGGGGACCAGATACTGGAGGTGGGGTTAGCTTATCAATCAATCAATCAATAAATCCATCAATCCATCCATCAATCAATCAATCAATCAATCAATCAATCAATATCCATACCTATCAATACATATCCTCACTGGAGACCAGATACTGGAGGTGGGGTCAGCTTATCAATCAACCAATCAATTGGTCAATCAATCAATCAATATCCATACCTACCAATACCTATACCTACATCAATATAATCAATACATTTCTATACCTATTGATACGTATCTGCATTGATCTTATTGTCAAGGTGCTGTTTCTTTTTAAGTTAACATCCATTTTATTACGAGATGAAACCAGCTGCAGACACAGCATCGTCAACGAGCTTTCATAAATGACTGTTCATGTGGTACTGCAGTGACTCTTCAAGTAATCTACCTTAAAGTATAATTAAAAAAGGATCTCAAAATGAATGTAACAGATCAGAAATGGCGTGGCGGGGTACCGCAGTGACTCTTGAATTCATTGAGCACAAAGTTTGAGGGAAAAAAAAAAAAGGACGGAAGAAAGGATTCTTTTCCGCCGCTGTGATGCAGCTGCCGTTGTGTCTTCTCCTCAGGTGAACGGCGTCCCTCTGATCGGAGAGACCCACAAAGAGGTGATCAACATTCTGAAGGAGCTGCCCGTGGACGTGTGCGCCGTGTGCAGCCGCCTCGTACCGCCCGCCCTGCCCGACAGCGACGAGGAGGACGATGTCCAGCTCACCCTCAAGGAACTCCTGGCCGAGTTCAACGACAAGGTAAGGTGCAGGGAGGGAGGGGGGGGGGGGAGGGAGGGAGGGAGGAGGGGATGGGAGGGAGGGAGGGGGGGAGGGAGGGGGGGGGGGGGGGGGGGGGGGGGAGGGAGGAGGGGATGGGAGGGAGGGGATGGGAGGGAGGGAGGGAAGGAAGGAGGGAGGGAGGGAGGGAGGGAGGGGGGGTAGGGAGGGGATGGGAGGGAGGGAGGGAGAGAGGAAGGGATGGGATTCAGGATGGGAGAGTGGTAGAGAGGGAGAGAGGGGGGGAGATAGGGAGGGATAGATGGATGGATGTATGATGGGCAGATAGATGGATTTAGGGATGGATGGATGGATGGACTTTCAGTGACAAAAGGTATTATCTCCAAAAAGTATAAACCAATAGCCTACCCAGAACACCGTGTTAACGTGTTAGAACTCCACCTTGCTCTGCCTGTTTTTTTGCCGATCGTTTCCTCCGCTTTTCTCTGTGAGCTGATAGTCCAAAGTCACTGCGATCCTGACACATCAACAAAATGGCCGCCGGCACTCCTCCCTAAACGTCCCCGTCTTCCTGTTCCCTTCCTGCCGGCCCAGCTGGACCACGGCTACGTCCTCCCCTTCCCCTCCACGGACGACCTCACCAAGCGTGGCGTGCCCCCGGTGTCGCCCCCTCTGGCCATGTGGGAGAGGGACACCCAGGTCATCGAGCTCTACAAGGGCGAGTCCGGCTTGGGATTCAGCATCCTGGACTACCAGGTTAGACACACAGAGAGATGTGAATTGGTGTTGTTTTTCATGTTGTTCATTCTGTTTATTCATAGTTCTTTGTGTTTTTACTTTCCCATAGCACTGTTATATTTCTTGTATCTGGTTGATAACACCAGCGTCGTTTTTAATGATTACATTTTTCTTTTTCACGCTGTCGACACCAAAACCTTGTTAAGAAAAGTACTAAACAAATAATTTTTAATAATAAGATATTCCATGTGCACAGCAGTGCTATAATCTGGGTGCCAGCCGGTAAAGGGTAACAATAGAAAAATAAAAATAGAATGTCCAGCGCACACCAAACAATGTTTAATGTTCCTATTATTATACCATTTTTTATTTTTCCTCTTAGAATTAATGATAGTCTTAATGACGGTCCCTACTTTCCCACACCACACCGTTATGATAAACTATTCATATCTCTTTATGAATCCACCGAGTCATTTCCTCTCCTTGCTCTGTCAGGATCCGGAGGACGCCACGAAGACGGTGCTGGTGATCCGGTCGCTGGTCCTGGACGGCGTGGCGGACCGGGACAGCCGCCTGCTCCCTGGGGACCGGCTCATCTCAGTCGACGGGACCAACTTGGAGGGCGCCAGTCTGGAGTATGCCGTGCACGTCCTAAAGTCCACCCAGTATGGCCCCGTGCGTATCGGCGTCGCCAAACCCCTGCCGGTACGTCACCTCACTTTGAATGATCCAATCGCTTGTTTATATCCAGTGAAACATTTTGCAAGGTGCCTTTTTTGTTTTTTGAGGAACCTCATTCACGGTTTGCCTAGGCAACATGTTGTGTTTCACAACACACTCGGTGAAAAGCATCGTACGGTTACGGAACTTTCAAAAAAAAGTTCGAAGTATGATATTGAAATGGAATGGTGAAACAAACGGAGTTGTTTGTGTTTGACCACACACACACACTGTGTTTCTTTCTGTTGTGGACTTCAGTGGCTTAGTAACAAGTAGGACGGCATCCAGTTACAAGCAGCCTGAATTTTTAATGCTGCTGAGATGAACACAATGCTAAACCGCACTCCTAAAGGAGCGACAGAGAGAGATAGAAAGAGCGAGAGCGAGAGAGAGAGAGACAGAATGAGAGAGAGAGAAGAAGGTGTCCTATTCCAAGTCACCGTCTGTTATCATCAATAGCCTCCGCGCTACCGTAGCTTAGAGCCCACCTCGATAAAGTAGAAAAAACTAACTATTTGGACCTGATCGGGACTACTACTGACCTTCGAACTTTGACCCTCTCAGCTGGAACACTGTGGCCTGGAGCCCATATTGGAGAGGAGCTCACTGGAGTCCCTGACAGAAGATGAGAGCCAATGTTCCACCACGCTAACCCCGCAGACGCATGCTAACGCTAACGAGGGCAGGTCGGAGACCAACAGCTTGCAACAGCAGCCGTGCTACACATTAAAGGTATGTAAGCAAATGATTGATTTTATAACAAAATTACAAATAAAAACTATTTTTCTTCTCAGTTGCTCAGTTGCTTCTTGGCCTAAAACTATGGCCAGAGGCTGCATTTTCACTTTAAACGGCTTTCTGTTTTATTTTTGGAGGGATCATACTGTACCACAAATATATTATATTATGAATGTAATATAATATAATATTTTGTTATATGTTATGATTTTTTCCCTGTCGGGAAGTTTTGAGTTGACTTTTTGGAATTACTCAGAAATACTCAACATTTCACGGAAAGGAAGGAAACTTTCAGAGAATTCATGTCTGCATTCCAACATTTACAAAACATTATTGATCGAACACAAATCCCAAACGTAACCCTATCTTTCCATTTGATACGCTGTAGCGCACTGCACCATTGACTTCTACTGGGTGTTAAACGCATTAGAGTCGGGTAAGCTGTGGGTTGTCATGCTGTGTGGCTTCTGGCTGTATCACTGTCGGCGGATCAGGCGAAGGGGAAAGTGCTTGGTGCTCAGTGTCAGTGACCGCCTCCGCCATTGTGTCACCGGCGCCCAGGTCACTCCTCGGGCCGGGCTTTGGCCTAATTGAGATGACGATCGTCCAGAGTTGAAAAGTAATAGTGGTTTAATAGGTGGGTTTGGGGTAGTGTGTCAGTTGTCACAGCAGTGGAATAAACAGTTGTGTTCTTCATTTAAAGGGGGGTTCCTATTCTCAAAACCTGGTAGACCCAGAACATCCATAAAACATTCCTTTAAAGTGGGAGGAATCCACGGAGTGACTTTATAGTGGGAGGAATCCACAGAGTGACTTTATAGTGGGAGGAATCCACAGAGTGACTTTATAGTGGGAGGAATCCACAGAGTGACTTTATAGTGGGAGGAATCCACAGAGTGACTTTATAGGTTGGAGGAATCCACAGAGTGACTTTATAGTGAGAGGAATCCACAGAGTGACTTTATAGTGGGAGGAATCCACAGAGTGACTTTATAGTGGGAGGAATCCACAGAGTGACTTTATAGTGGGAGGAATCCACAGAGTGACTTTATAGGTTGGAGGAATCCACAGAGTGACTTTATAGTGAGAGGAATCCACAGAGTGACTTTATAGTGAGAGGAATCCACAGAGTGACTTTATAGTGGGAGGAATCCACAGAGTGACTTTATAGTGAGAGGAATCCATATAAGCCTTCTGGTTGAAGCGGCTGTGTTGATTAGTGTGTCCACCATTGTCTGTCTGTCTGTCGTAATGTTTGCCAGCGCATACATCCCTGTTTGGTGTCCTCCATTTTGTGCTATGGGCCCTTCATGTCTGTTGAGTTTCATCCCCCTTTCTTTGTCGTTTTGTCTTAACCACCGCTCTCTTTTATTCTTTTTTTTATTTATTCCTCACCTCGTTTTTTTTCTTCATTGTGCTTTTCTTCATTAGATTTTTTTTTTTTCTCCCCAGGAAGAAGAGCTGAGTCATCTCCTGGACAACATGGAGGACGGCGATAAGGAGCTGGCCCCGCCCCCCGGCGACGACGCCGACGACGCCACCGCCAGCAGCTTGGAGCGGACTGTCACTGTTGCCCGTGGCGACCGTGGCCTCGGTATGTTTGACGTGTTTTTCATGGCGTTCCTGTCCTATTGTGTGTACGCCGTCGGCATGGCGATGTTTGGCGAGCGGCGGGAAGAGGAGAGGTGAACGAGCGTTTGGGTGGATTTCCACTTGACAGCGAGTCAGAAAGAGACACGTGGAGAGAGAGAGAGAGAGAGAGAGAGAGAGAGAGAGAGAGAGAGAGAGAGAGAGAGAGAGAGAGAGAGAGAGAGAGAGAGAGAGAGAGAGAGAGAGAGAGAGAGAGAGAGAGAGAGAGAGAGAGAGAGAGAGAGAGAGAGAGAGAGAGAGAGAGAGAGAGAGAGAGAGAGAGAGAGAGAGAGAGAGAGAGAGAGAGAGAGAGAGAGAGAGAGGGGGACAGAGAGGGACAGAGGAGAAACAGAGAGTTTATGAAGCTGAGAGGAAGAAGAGATATTTTAGCACTTTCCCTCAAGGGCACTATGCAATGTCTCCAAAGTCATCTTCGTTAAAGTGAACCAAAGCGTTTAACCACAGAGATCCATCAACACTTGTGTTGTAAATATAATATATGTATTTTCTTCTATTAACTAGGACTGTGTGAAGTGGGGGTTTAGTGTGACTTTACAAATTGGAGGGCCAATTTTCTCCAAGAAAGTTACAACTAGCATTTGTAGTTGTTTGTTTTTCCTCTGAGGGTGCTTTGCAATATGCGTATGAGAGAATGAAGATAGCAGCTCAGAGCTCATTTGAAAAAAGATTTGACCAGAACTGGAACGGAGGCACACGAACACTGTTGCAGTAGAAACGTTCTTGAATCTAGAGAAGGTTGTCAAGGTCAAATACCCAAAGACAATGTTTAATAGTGACATTAACACATATCTCGCTGTTTCTTTTCCTGTTGTTTGCCAGTGGATGTAAACACAATAACTTCCTAGTGGGCAACGCCACCTCCGCATGACTAGTGGTGCACTTAGTCGAACTTTGTATGTACGGTGGCTGCCAAGGTTCACATCTAACTTGTGTCGTGTTTTTTTTTTTTTTTTTTTCGTTTCGTTTTTTTGGTGACTTTGCCCTGGTGTCGGTGAGTGTACTGTACAATTGTGAAATGGAAAGAGAAAAACGTTGGAAAATGAATGTCAAAAGCGAGACGTGTGGTTTTTTTCCGAGGACGTCATCGGCTTTGATCCATTCTCGAGGTTTGGAAGCATGAAACCGTTTATTTTGGGAGACAGTTTTCCAAAGAGAGTGCTTTTCTTGTTTTCTTTTTCTTTTCGCTAAAAGCACTCGAGTATCCTATTTCCTTTCCCTCTTCGTACTGCTAGGTGCCATGGAAATGATACCCAAATATATGAATCGTGTCATTTGGAGCCCAAACGTTGAGTGTGTGTTTGGTTAGTGTTATGGAGAACAGTCCGGTTGTTTTGCTTGAGATAAGCTGGGTCTTTTTCCTTGCCTTGTTCCGTTCTTTGTGCAAGTGTTTAACCGCTGTTACGCCTTGAGAGAGGACAATTTGGGCCTATGGCACTTTAGACCACGCAGAAAGATTTGATAACGCTGTTTGAGATCCAAAACACGTTTTCTATGGATTCTTACCTGCTACTATTGACCTGTTAGCTAGTTGTCAAAATGGCCTCCATATGTGCATAATATATATATTTATATTAGATGAGATATATATATATATATATATATATATATATATATATATATATATATATATATATATATATATATATATATATATAGTTTTATCATTGCAGAGATATTATATGAAATGGTTTGATAGTACATCACTGTTATTTATTGATGTTGTACTTAATTACTTACATTTAAAAAACTTGAAAAGGGGTTTGAATGTGGGTAGTAAATGTTGTGGAATTGGATTTCTTCATTTGTCAAAAGCATGTCTTTAGCGTTGTCTAAGAATCTGTTGTTTTAGTTTTTTCCGTGGTTGTGTGTTCATTTTGTTCCATGCACTATGATTGTATTGTAATTTGAATGTAATAAGAATAACAATAAAAGATTTTATTTGATCCCAAACAAAATTACAATCCATTTCTTTGACCAACTTCAAATTATGTACGACCATAGTGTTGGTGCTTGAGTGTGTTTGGCATGAGAGGACAATAGCAAATGTAACCACATTTATGTGAATGCATCCTCTTAGTTTCATCAAATTGAGCTTGGCAGTATTTAACCACCCCCCCCCTCACCCCCCATATGGTTCTAAAACTCTCCTAGAACTGTGGAATATCCTAAAACGTGTTGTGCTCCCTTGCGATACATAGCAGCAATGTGTGTGTGTGGGTGAGGGTGAGGGTGTGAATTATCTTTTGTGTAAGAGGAACTCGTTGGCTAAATAATACTCAGCCGTGCGTAGCCGTGTTAGCACGTTAGCGTCTGTTAGGGCGAGGCTAAGCGCTGGCTGTAGTAATCCTCCTAGTGTCTCTAACGATCCCTCACCAGGGCTCCTGCTCAGCTTTGTGTCAAACACAATATGGCCTGAGTTAGTCCTTCAGTCACCTCCGCCTGGTCACCTTGTCAGTGTTCGTTTGTGGCTTTATCTCCAAATGTGTGTGACCCTGCCTACCTGTTTGTGTGTGTGTGTGTGTGTGTGTGTGTGGTTGTGTGTGTGTACCACCTCGGTGTGTGTGCCTGCGTGCGTGTGTATGTGTGTGCGCGCGTGTGCGTGCGTGTGCGTGCGTGTGTGTGTGTGTGTGTGCGCGCGCGCGCGTGTGTGAACAGGGATGACCGTGAGTGCGATCAAGGACGGCTCAGGCATGCTGATTCGCAGCGTGGTGCACCAGGGCTCCGTCAGCCAAGATGGCCGCCTGGGTGTGGGAGACACCATCCTGGCCATCAACGGGGAGCCGACCACCCGGCTCACTAATGTTGAGGCACGAGCCATGCTACGCAGGCAGTCTGTCGCAGGGCCTGAAATCAGGTGAGAAAAAACACCCCCTCCCCTCACACTAACAATGGAACAGGCGAAGGGAAATACCATTGTGAATTGTGAACAGAAATGTCAAAAGATAATTGATCAAATCCCCCTGAAAGTGATTTGAGGCACAGAACGCACGACATTTTGGCATACCGGAGGATTCCCAGTCGCAGTGTTTTCAAATTGGCATGGCCGGTAATATGCATTGTCAGGAAAGAAACTTCGACAATTTGTAGAGATAAAATCATGTTTTGATATCTGTTATTTAGGTTTTCAGGATAACTGCATTTTAACCAAGGTGCTTTTGAAACCTTTTCTAGATCGACCACAGTTGATGATCAGGGTAGCTCGCTGGAGTGAGTATGGTGAATCTATGTTCCCATGGAAACCAAACCTCCATGCTCATTCAAAGCCGACATAGTCACCATCAATCAGACAGTCAGACCCAGTCAAGGATCAGTTCAAATATATCCATTCACCATCATCAGACCCAGTCAAGCATCAATTCAAAATATATCACAGTCACCATCATCAGACCCAGTCAAGGATCAATTCAAAATATATCACAGTCACCATCATCAGACCCAGTCAAGGATCAATTCAAAATATATCACAGTCACCATCATCAGACCCAGTCAAGGATCAATTCAAAATATATCACAGTCACCATCATCAGACCCAGTCAAAGATCAATTCAAAATATATCACAGTCACCATCATCAAACCCAGTCAAGGATCAATTCAAAATATATCCCAGTCCCCATCATCAGACCCAGTCAAAGATCAATTCACTGCATATCTTGATGTCCATTCATCTTCCTGAACGCACCAACACCAACAATAGTAGGAGAGCAGTTAGTATTAAATAACTTGGTTGCAAGTCTGCAATGAGCAGATCTCAGCTTACATAAGAATTACAGTCATGGTTTCACATTTTCATGTATCATTCATGATCTCTGTCTTTGTTTGTAATCGTGGCAGCACAGCATGCCATTGGTTGTACGCAGAGGGAAAACACACACACACAGACACACACACACACACAGATAGATTCTCAAACCGCATAATCTCCATAAACACTGTTTTTTCTTCTTCGACGGGGAACGGCTATGAATAATTCATAATCCAACTCACCTTGGACAGCTTGCTTCTGCATAAAAGTGTTTTAAACGGTTTCAGACACACGCACACACACACACACACACACACTCACACACATAATCAGTGACAAAAACAAAGAAGAAAGACACACTCACAAATAAACGTACCTTGAACACGTACACACAATCACAACTGTTCTCCCAAACACCTCCGCACTCACACACACACACACACACACGCACACACACGCGCGCACACACACTCTCTGACAGGTTTTGCAGAACGTAGCAGATGAGCGGTGTTTGCAGCAGATGACCACGACAGACTCGGGCCGATGAAGGCTTGTGGTTGTCAGCCTCTCGCTGTCATCTGTTGGGCAGCAGACAGACTGTCCACATCCCTCACACACGTCCCATGGCAATTAGCTCCGCTAACAGCCACGTGGCGCTAAGCGGGATAAATGGAAGCCGCCGATTACCGGCATTTGCCAGTCTGGATGGCCCGGCCTGTGCTGGCCACGTGGTCTTACAACGGTCAGTCAGGCTCGTGGCGAAGGCTTTCAATCGCTGTTTCCTTCTTTTGGGGTTGTTGGCGGCTTTGCCAGGTAAACAGGAGAGGTGTTGCTTTCTCTTAAACACTGTGTGCTAGCTATGGCATTCAGCTCGCTGTATTTCTGTAGGCAACAGCTTGACATGCCAACTCCAGGTAAACCTAGATTGGCCGGCATCTCTTAAGTGTTTCTATTTCCCGGCATCAAATTCCCTGCCCTTCTATTCGCGTGGCAGGATCTTGTCATCGCATTCGAGGTCATGTCCTGCTGATCCTCTGGAAGTGAAGTTGATGTGAGCTGCTTTGACGTTGCTGAATTGACAGAATTCCAAAAGGGATTCATATCGAATAAATCTCGTTATCTGCACCTCCTTTTTTTTTTCTCTTTTTCTGCTTCCTTTCTTCTCTCTCTCTCTCTCTGTCCCTCTGTCACTTCTTTCTGTCTTTCCATTTCTCCATCATTCCCTCTTTCCCTCTCCCTCCCTCCCCCTCTCTCTCTCTCTCCCTCTCTCTCTCCCTCTCTCCCTATCTCTCTCTCTCCCTCTCTCTCTCCCTCTCCCTCTCTCCCTCTCCCTCCCCCTCTCTCTCTCCCTCCCCCTCTCTCTCTCTCTCCCTCTCACTCTCTCTCACTCTCTCACTCCCACTCCCTCTCTCCACAGTTTGACCTACGTTCCAGCGTGTCACATCGAGGAGCATCGATCCCGTCTCTCTCAGCCGCCGCTGGCCGCCCTCTCCGTGGACGCCTCCTCTCCCCCCCCTTTCCCCCTGTCGCCCTCTCCCGAACCCGCCTCGCCCACGCCGGGCCTCAGGTCCCCGCTGCCCCAAGCCCAGGGCCCCGGCTCAGCCCAGGCTTTAGCCCCCGGCCGGGCCACGGACAGAGCAGAACCTCCAGCCCAAGTTGGAGGCGCTGCACCTCCAGCCTCCGTTTCTTCGGCACCAGCCTCAGCCTCCACGGACCCCCCCTCAGCCTCCACGGACCCCCCCTCAGCCTCGACGGCCCCGGGACGAGCGCCCACCCCGACCCGTGGACCAGGCCTGGGCACAGCCCCCTACATCTCCCCTGCCTCAGACACCAGGTAACCCACATGCTGAGTCTCATCGGACGCTTCTGTCAATTCCTCCATCTTTCTCTTCGTCACGATCTTTTTGTGTGTGTTGTGTTCTGGCATCACCTCCAAGTGGATGTGGAGGGGCCAAAGAGACGATGGAAAGAAATAAAACATTTTAATTCAAATTAAAATTTAAAAAAACGCTGTGATCTGAGGCGTAATCTTTGGCGCCCTCTTGAGACGCGTTGCACACGCGGACCGCCATCGCGTCATAAGATCGTGATCGATGACATAAATACACATATATTATCCCTCTTCAGATTGACATCTGTGAGATCAAAAAGGCGGAGCTGTAATGTGTGTGTGTCGGTCGGTCGGTCGGTCGGTCGGTCGGTCGGTCGGTCGGTCGGTCGGTCGGTCGGTCGCCCTTCTGGCCTTGAGCTGAAGACGAGCCTCTTCAAGTCAAGGCTCCGTCTCCCTTTCGCGGGCCCCAGCTGCAGTGGAGGGGAGCTGTGCTTCTCCGTGGCTGTGGTATATTTAGACCGCTCAGCCTTAAGGATCTCCGAGCCGGCAGTTGGCGGAAAACCATCAGTCTCGCTTTCCGTAATCATCCCCTTCTCCTTCTCTCGCTTTTTTTTTCTTCTTTTTTTTTATTTTTTTTATCTCGCCTCCTCTTAAACTCGTAACGCTCCTTATGGATCCGCATCACTTTTCCCATCCGTCTCTTTCCCTCTCTCTCTCTCTCTCTCTCTCTCCATCTCTTCTCTCTCTCTCTCTCTCTCTCTCTCTCTATCCCTCTCTCTCTCTCCATCCCTCTCTCTCTCTCTATCCCCCTCTCTCTCTCTCTCTCTCCATCCCTCTCTCTCTCTCAATCCCTCTCTCTCTCTCTCTCCACACACACCCTCAGTCTGCCCCCCCCCCCCCCCCCCCCCCCCCCCCCCCCCCCCGTCTGCACCCTCTGCCCCCCCATCCTCCCCCCTCTGTCCTCCCCCTCTGTCTGCCTACCGCCTCCTTTTCCTTCTGCCTCTCATTCCTCCCCTCTGCCCCCCCCCCTTTGTCCTCCCCCTCTGTCTGCCTACCGCCTCCCTCTTTTCCTTCTGCCTCTCATTCCTCCCCGTATGCCACCCCCCCCCTCTACTTTTTCTCTCCACTGTCTCATCCCTCACTCTTTCTCTTCGCTTCTCTCCACCTTCCTTGTTCTCCCCTTCCATCCATCCATCTTTCTCTACTTCATCTCTGAGTCCTTTTCTACCTTTCCCATCGCTCTCTCTCTCTCTCTCGCTGGTCTCTCTGTTTTGCTCTCTTACGTCTGAGCTATTTATTATGGTTTCCACGGTAACCTGCCTGCGGCAGCCTCTCACAGTGGAGGTACTAACATTACTCAACTCAATGGGCTTATTACAGCTTCCATCTGCCTCAATGTATTCATGAGAAGGTCTGTTCACATACTCACTCACACGCGCACGCCCACCCACCTACCTTACTACACACACACACACACACACACAGGGAGACACATTCACACACACACACACACACAAACAGGGAGACACATTCACACTCACACACACACACACACACACACACACACACACACACAGGGAGACACATACACACACACACACACACACACACACACAGGGAGACACATTCACATACATAAAACGGAACTGACAGACGGACATGCAAAGTTGAATCATGATAGGGCCACCAACGCTGCAGAACATGTGCTCTCCTCCTCCTCCTCCTCCTCCTCCTCCGGGGCCGTTCCCTCCCCACGCCCTGCCTTGACTTTTCAGAGGCGCCTGTCCTGGCCTAGCGTGGGTGGGTGTCCTTGACGACAACGGTCTGTCATAGCCTCCACCCAGCCGCTGGTCCACGCTGGTCCCTCCACAGCGACAGCACTTTGAGGTGGCCTCCATCTCCACCAGCTGTCTGGAGCTCCGTTAGATACCCTTAGTTACCCAGAGAGACCGTTGGGTCGTCGCCGGGCTGAAGCCTTCGCTCCTCTTCTTCCTCTTCCTCCTCTTCGTCTTCCTCTTCTCCTCCTCCTCGTTTTCCCAGTTGGCTGATCTCGAAGGAGAGACGGGGCCCGGCCACGGACGGGAAGAGAGTGGAGGACGAGGAAGAAGGGAAGAGCCGGGAGAAAGAGGAGGGGAGGCGGGAGGAGCGCGACGGCCTGGAGCTCCCCCGTCCCGCCACGCTGTCCTGGGGTCAGTGTCGAAGGTAAGTGGTGCCAGTGGAAGCCGGCGGTGACTGACCCCGGGTCAGTAGACTCAGTGTACGTTTTTTTTTAGAGTACAAACAAAACCAAACTGCGTAGCAGAACCAATCGAAAGTCTTTAAGGCAGGGCGCCCCGGTTGGCTCATTGGGTTAAGGTGCTCGCCGTTAAAGGCTAGTCTTTAACGCAGCAGCTCGGGTTTGAATCCGGCCTGGGCCCAATGCTGCATGTCCTCCCCTCTCTTTATCCAAGTTGCCTGTCAACCCACTGCCCTGTCAATAAAAAGCAACAATAATAATATTAACGAACGTTTAAGGCAATCCTTCATGTCGGGGTGGTGTCGTGAACAGTGCAGCAGCATTTCCGGTAACGTACGTCACTGAGGATCTCGACATGTAAGGGGCGTATTTGTAAACGGCCATTTTTGCCTGCGTTCAAACGACACTTTTGCATTGAGGAGTCCTCAGACTTTCTCGGTTGGCGGAGATCACCGATAAAGTCTGGCATCGTGAGACCACTGCACCAGTGGTTCAGTATTTTTACTCCCTGCGCTGTCGTTGATTGTTAACTGAAGTGACAGCACTTTGAAGTGACACAGAAGGTCACACATTCAGGTTTTATTTGTCAGTTACCGGCTCTAATTCAGGGGGTTGAATCTTTTCTTTGGCACAGCCATCGACTGTCATTGTCATTTATTTTCCCTGAAGTGCCGTCATTTCCACGCTGAGTAGAATAACATGTCCTTGTGATGTGATGACAGTCTCTCCTGAAAAGTAAATCTCCGTTTATGCAACAGCTGCTGTCAGTCGGCTTTCAGCTGTCTGAGGCTTTGAGCAAACAGTGATATCGCAGGCCGCGCATGGAGTTTGCACGTCTGGGAGACGTGACACGTTTCTGATCCACTTCCTGTTGTGTTTTCTGCCCTGATGTCTTTCTTAATCCCAAAGACATCCTTAGGTTTGTTTACGAGGCAGAACGTGCGCGTGATGTGTCGCCTAGCGCTTAGAGTCTCACTTTCAAAGCAATCTCACAGTGCAGACGGCTTCAAAAATAAACACTTTCCTATTCCATATTGTCTTGTTTGTGATGGTAAATCTAGGATCTCGTTTGTGATGTTAAATCTAGGATCTCGTTTGTGATGTTAAATCTAGGATCTCGTTTGTGATGTTAAATCTAGGATCTCGTTTGTGATGTTAAATCTAGGATCTCGTTTTGATGTTAAATCTAGGATCTCGTTTGTGATGTTAAATCTAGGATCTCGTTTTGATGTTAAATCTAGGATCTCGTTTTGATGTTAAATCTAGGATCTCGTTTTGATGTTAAATCTAGGATCTCGTTTTGATGTTAAATCTAGGATCTCGTTTTTTTATCACTGTTAAATGTTTCTCCTCTTTCTTCTCCTCCTCTTCTTTCTCCGTCTCCTTCTCCGCCTGTTCCTCCTCCCCATACTTCTCATCCTCCTCCTCCTCCTTTCTCCTCTTTCTCCTCTTCCTCCTCCTTCTCCTGTTTCTCCTCCTCCGGCCCCTGTTCCTCCTCCCCATACTTCTCATCCTCCTCCTCTTCCTTCTCCTCTTTCTCCTCCTCCTCCTCCTTCTCCTCTTTCTCCTCCTCCGGCCCCTTCTCCTCCTCCCCATACTTCTCATCCTCTTCCTCCTCCTTCTCCTCTTTCTCCTCCTCCTCCTCCTTCTCCTCTTTCTCCTCCTCCGGCCCCTGTTCCTCCTCCCCATACTTCTCATCCTCCTCCTCCTCTTTCTCCTCCTCCTCCTCCTTCTCCTCTTTCTCCTCCTCCGGCCCCTTCTCCTCCTCCCCATACTTCTCATCCTCTTTCTCCTCCTTCTCCTCTTCCTCCTCCTCCGGCCCCTTCTCCTCCTCCCCATACTTCTCATCCTCTTCCTCCTCCTTCTCCTCTTCCTCCTCCTCCGGCCCCTTCTCCTCCTCCCCATACTTCTCATCCTCTTCCTCCTCCTTCTCCTCTTTATCCTCCTCCTCTTTCTCCTCTTTCTCCTCCTCCCCATACTTCTCGTCCTCCTCCTCCGCTTGCACCTCATGCTCTTCCTCCTTCTCCTGCCCCACCTACCCTTACTCCTCCTCCTCCTCCTCCCCTACACAGAGTCCAGCTGCGTCGTGGGCCCTCCCACGGTCAGACCCTGGGCATGGGGATCATGGGGGGGAAGGGTATGGGCAGCAGGCTAGCGGGCGGGGAGGTGCAGAGGGGGGTCTTCATCAAACACATCAGCCCCTCCAGCCCCGCCGCCAGGGACGGCACCCTGGAGACCGGCGACAGGATACTGGAGGTGCGGGGAGCATGTGTGTGTGTGTGTGTGTGTGTGTGTGTGTGTGTGTGTGTGGGTAGGTAGGTGTGTGGGTGTGGATATGTGTGTGTGCGTGTGTGTGTGTGTTTGAGCGCAGGTGTTGCAGAAGCTTATGCAATACATCCTGTGTGGCTCATTGGTACCATTTGAAATGTGTATGCAAACAGCCATTATCAATTCCTCTGATGTTTTAATTCCTGTCTTATGGATGTGTCCAAGCTCGTGCATGCACACATACATGTGTGTCGGTGTGTGTGTGTGTGTGTGTGGGTGTGCCCCTGTGTGCCCCTGTGTGTTCTACTCCTAAAAATGTATATGTTCTGTCAGGCCTATGACAACTGTCTGGACTGAATATTTACAATTCTTAATCTGGCTATTTATTTGTTGACTTCATTATTGGTTCTGAAGCTTCCTTTCATTTGTAACATGTCCTTAGAAAGTTGCTCTTAGATAAAGTTATTCATATTATTCATATTCATATTCATATAATTCTTATTATTAGTATTTGGGTCCTCTTCCTGCAGGTGAACGGAGCTGACCTGAGGAATGCCAGTCATGAACAGGCAGTGGAGACCATCCGCAGAGCCAGAGACCCAGTGGTGTTCCTGGTGCAGAGTGGACCTCACAGGACCGAGGTTAGACTCAACACACACACATACATACATTATTAGACCCGGTGGTGTTCCTGGTGTAGAGTGGACCTCACAGGACCGAGGTTAGACTCAACACACACACACACACACACCTTACATCATCACTTTATAATGGCAGGAATGTCTCTGTCTCTGAGAGTGTCGAT
>CM030176.1:4509552-4519552 GCA_017639675.1 Aplochiton taeniatus
ATCAGCGGTTTCTTATTGCCTTTTATTTAACTAAGTACTTTCTTTAAATAGGGAAACATCCAAAAAAGTATATTTATATATATATATATATATATATATATATATATATATACATATATATATATATATATGTTATTTACGCATTGATTGAAGAGATAGAATATTGATGAGTGTGTGTGTGTGTGTGTGTGTGTGTGTCTGTTTGTTTACATGTGTGTGTGTGTGTCTGTTTCCTAACCACAGGATCGCATTGGGTTGGGTCTCGTCCTTGGGGAGGAGTCGCGGGGAGTCATGGTGATCAAGTTTCTCACCCAAAACGGTACCGCCAGCAAGGTGAGTCGTAAGTCCCCCCTCAGCCCTGGCTGGAACCCTATGCTTCCTCCTCGTTCTTTATCTGTTTGAATTGCTCATTATTTTCTTGAATGCCTAGTTTTAGCAATTCAATTAAATGTATGTTTCAATTATATTTTTTACTTTCCTTCTTCATCCTGTGTGTTGTAAACCTGCACTCAAAGCCTGGCTTTGGTTGTCTTGTTGTCACAGAGGTGACATCTGTCCCTTTGTTACTACCACGGTCTCTTAGCATGACAAACTGTTCAGGCTTCTTGTCTATGTCCTACTTACACTCCTGTCATCTCATTTCCTGTTCTAGATCCTTTCCTGTTTCTTCTCATTAAAAATCATGCATATAGGTTAGAACACTGTCAGTAGAAATCTTTAGAACGACATAACTGTTATTGGTTGGATGCCAACCTGCCTTTTGTGGCCTCAGTACTGTACTCTGTGCAATGACAATGAAGTCGAATCTAATCTAATGTAAATAATTGAACGCATATTAACACAGGTTAGCACACTGTCATTAAAAATCATTAGACCAATCAAACTCCTATTGAACGCGTATCAACACAGGCTAGCACACTGTCATTAAGAATCATTAGAACGGTCTGAAACGGTGTTGGAATGGTGTTGGAATGGTGTTGGAATGGTGTTGGAACGGTGTTGAGAGAACCCTCTCTTTTCTTTGACAGGACGGCAGGATCAAGGTCGGGGACAGGATTGTCGCCGTGGACGACGAGCCTGTCACAGGTCTGACACTGAAGCAGGTCAGCCTCACACACACAATACACGCTTACACACAACCCACCCCCCCACACACACACACACACACACACACACACACTCATACACAACACACCCTCACCCAGTGCAAACACAAACACAAACTGAAATCAGATTCAAATTATGTTCAAACCATCCAATGAACCAGTCTTTATCCAGAGCAGTCTTTATCCAGAGCAGTCTTTATCCAGAGCCGTCTTTATCCAGAGCAGTCTTTATCCAGAGTAGTCTTTATCCAGAGCCGTCTTTATCCAGAGCAGTCTTTATCCAAAGCAGTCTTTATCCAAAGCAGTCTTTATCCAGAGCAGTCTTTATCCAAAGCAGTCTTTATCCAGAGCAGTCTTTATCCAAAGCAGTCTTTATCCAAAGCAGTCTTTATCCAGAGCAGTCTTTATCCAGAGCAGTTGATTGGACTGAAATGTGTCTTATGTAGCTGTTTTATCAATGAGGTATTCATTGGCGCCCCGCTAACCGTGAGGTTCTGTCCCTGCAGGTGTCCGAGTTGCTACGGAAACGCAGCCGCTCAGTCAAACTGTCCGTCATCTTTGCACACTCTTCCTCCTCCTCCTCTTCCTCCTCCCACTCCTCTCTTCTCGTCCCCGGCTCCTCCTCCTCCCTCCCCCGGCTCCGCTCCGTCTCTCCCTCCCCCTCTCTCTCCTCCTCCTGCTCCTCCGTGACCCTACCTCGTTCCTCCTCCTCGTTGTCCAGTGCCAACGCGAAGGACTCGGATTGGCCGCGCTCCGTGACCCCCGACCCCCTGTGCTGTCCAATCAGAGCGGGCTTTGAGAGCGCCATCGAGGTCTTTAAGGGCCAGACGGGCCTTGGGCTCAGCATCGTAGGAGGATGTGACACACTCCTGGTGAGCCGACGTCCTCTTGAAAAATGAATCTGGAGTTATGCAGTTTCTGTATTTATTGAAAATACTCTTAAATGTTTTTTTTTTTTACATCTATATATATATTGCATGTGACAGTGGTGTTCCCAACACATTTGGTTCATTTGAATTTCCGGGGGATAAATAAAGACTTCACTACTGCGTTAGATGATTGAGTCATCATTAGATGTTTGGAATGGTCGACTAGTCACACTCTGAAAACCTCGGGTGTCGACTGAGGCTGAGAACAGAACCAGGAGTATCCGTGGAGCTACTCCTCTTGCCTGCAGGGATTGTATTAAAACATAGCGCACCCATGGAGGGGAGTTAAATGAGTGCGAATAGCAGGCTGATCCAAAGGCAAAGCATTGCCGTTTCTCCCCTGGTGTTTGATGGAGAGGTCTTTGTTTTGGCCACCAGGGGGCAGTGATCATCCACGAGGTGAACAATGGGGGAGCAGCTCAAAGAGATGGGAGGTTACAGGCTGGAGACCAAATACTGGAGGTGACTATACTACAGCCCTAACACACACACACACACACACACATGCACACGCACGCTCACACACACACTGACGCACATAAGCACACACACACATACACACAAAGTATATCTCTATTTCTCTCACTATTTTTCACTGTCGTTGATCTAATTAATAAGGGCACACTTAAGACACACATCCTGTCCTTAACTCTCCCTCTCTCTATCCTCCCCCCCGCCAGGTGAACGGTATTGACCTGCGGCAGGCCACCCATGAGGAGGCCATAGGGGTGCTACGCCTCACCCCTCAGCAGGTCCGGCTGTGTGTGTTCAGACCCCAGGAGGGCTCCAGGGAGGAGGACCTCTGGGACGTCTTCACCTTGCAGCTCCGGCCCAACCCGGTACAGGGCCTGGGGCTCCGCACCGTCGGGAAGAGGTGAGGGAATACCGCAGGGAATACCGTAGGGAATGCCGCAGGAAAGACATCAGAGAATACCGCAGGAAAGAGGTGAGGGGGCTGGGGACGAAGTAAGGGTAATGGGAATGCTGTAGGAAGAAAGTAAGTGGAATGGGAATACCGTTGGGAATAGTCGTGGGAAGAGGTATTTATATGACGTAAAGTATCACTTTATATTACTGTAATGGGATGTATATACTGTTGGGTCATTGCTGTAGTTGGAGTGATCGTATTGACGTCATGTATTGTTGTTGCCAACAGCAACGACACGGGAGTCTTTGTGTCGGAGATCGTCAGAGGGGGCGTGGCCGACGCAGACAGCAGACTGTTTCTAGGCGACCAGATACTGTCAATCAACGGGGAGGATGTGCGAGCGGCGACACAGGACCACGTGGACACACAGCTGCAGGTCTGTAGGCCCAATCTAACACACACACACACACACACACACACACACACAGACACACACACTCTCATAGGTCAACAGGACACACAGGACCACGTGGACACACAGCTGCAGGTCTGTAGGCCCAATCTAACACACACACACACACACACACACACAGACACACACTCTCATAGGTCAACAGGACACACAGGACCACGTGGACACACAGCTGCAGGTCTGTAGGCCCAATCTAACACACACACACACACACACACACACACACACACACACACACACACTCTCATAGGTCAACAGGACACACAGGCCATGGAGAAGCCTCTCCTACTAAAACTTTTGAGCTCTGACCTCACAGGACGCTTTGACCCTTAACCTCACTGGAAGCTTTGAGCTCTGACCTCATTAGAAGCTTTGACCTTTAACCTCACTGGAAGCTTTGACCTCTGACTCCACTGGAAGCTTTGAACCCTATGGGCGACCATGTGTCTGGTCTCTCCACAGAGGAGCTGTGGAGTGCTGCAGCTGGAAGTGGCCCGTTTCAAATCAGGAGTGCACTACTCCCAGGGTAGTCAGGTAAACCCTCCAGCACTCGTTTTAATATCTCACAATATTCATATCCCAACATTGTGTTTTTCTTTCAGCCTTATTCACACTGTTTCTCAACTCTCTAAATGGTAGTTGTTAACAGACAAGAATTCGTAATATAATGTTTAAGGACAAGTGAAACAATATAAACAAAGTTGTGGTGGGTTTTTCTTAATAGTTTACTTTCAAAACACTTTTTGTGTAAGGAAGATTTTATGAAATTAGGGTGAATTTTCTGTTTTGTTTCTCCCTGCGGTGTGTTATTTCCAGAGTGGAGACTCCGACTGCTCCACCTTGACTCCCTCCAGTGATACACACAGTGGCCACCAGGGGGAGACAGAGTGCAAAGGTGGGCGCTCCATGGAGTCCTGAGTGGTTGAATTGTTTAGTGTTGAGAAATGCTTTATAGTATATACCTTCTTTGTGATCAGAGAGAAACACATGTCCAAGCACGTTTTGTTTTCCAGGAACTTATTATTATTGTTTACATTGTAACTTATCTATTTTTATATATCTCAATATTAATCTCCAAACCTTTTCGACATGGTGACAGTGAAATAATATAATAAAACAATTTAACGATAATTGAGTGATATACTGGATAAAAACTGAGTAAAGTAAACCTAGCAACACTTTGTCTTCCTGTAACTCTCCCCTCCCCAGCGCTTGGAGACCCCCACAGCCGTCACCATGACGTTGGGACCGTGCTCATTGAAAAGGTAGTCATGACAACTTATCTTTAGTTTCATTTGGTTTAACGCAGGTCCTCACTGTGGACTCGTATGGAAGCGTATCCATAATGCCTTTGCATGACTAGTTTTATGACTGCACTTTGTTGTATGACTCCATTATAACGCATAATGTTTTTGTTCTCCGGCGCTCTGAATATGTGTTGTCGCCATAGGGACCGTGTGACTCGCTGGGCATTAGTGTTGCGGGAGGAGTGAGCAGTCCCCATGGCAACGCAACGCTCTTTATCGCTGCCATGGATACAAAAGGGCTCGCCGCCAAGACTCAGCGCCTACAGGTGGGGACCTGTGTGTGTGTGTGTGTGTGTGTGTGTGTGTGTGTGTGTGTGTGTGTGTGTGTGTGTGTGTGTGTGTGTAAGGGACAAACAAATGCATTCTAAATCCACTCAACTAGAACCGTTTCCACACCCTCATAAGTGTGAGTTGGCGTCTATAAACCTGCCAGTCTATACATTGTAAAGACAGTTGTGTGTGTGTGTGTGTGTGTGTGTGTGTGTGTGTGTGTGTGTGTGTGTGTGTGTGTGTGCGTGTGCGTGTGCGTGTGTGTGTGCGTGTGCGTGTGCGTGTGTGACCAGGTTGGAGACAGGATAGTCAGTATTAACGGTGTGTCCACTGAGGGATTGAGCCCCACCCAGGCAGGAGCCCTGCTGAAGAACAGCAAGGGGAACATCACTCTACAGGTAACAGTGTTCACCCTAACCTTAACCCTTCACCCCTAACCCTAACCTTAACCCTTCACCCCTAACCCTAACCTGCTGAAGAACAGCAAGGGGAACATCACTCGAAAGGGAACAGTGTTCACCCTAACCTTAACCCTTCACCCCTAACCCTAACCTGCTGAAGAACAGCAAGGGGAACATCACTCGAAAGGGAACAGTGTTCACCCTAACCCTTCACCCCTAACCCTAACCTTAACCCTTCACCCCTAACCCTAACCTTAACCCTTCACCCCTAACCCTAATCCTAACTTTAACCCTTCACCCCTAACCCTAACCTGCTGAAGAACCCATAAACTGGTGTTCCTGTAGATTTAGCTTGTGTGTGTGTACATGGGTTCCTGGTTACATGTTTGTGTGCCATATTTGTACTGCTTGTTTATCTGATGTTTGTGTTTGTGTGTGTGTGTGTGTGTGCGTGTGCGTGTGCGTGTGCGTGTGCGTGTGCGTGTGCGTCCAGGTGGTGGCAGGTCCAGGTGGCTGTGGGTCTCAGGAGGAGTCCATCGATGTGTGTGTTCCAACGTCAGGCCTCCCTGGCCCTCTGTCCTTCCTCCACAACAACCTCTGGTAAACACCAAACACAACAAAAAATACATAGATTCCTTTATTTATGAAAGAATTCAAGCACCTTCTTTTTGGTTCTTTATATTTAGGGACTAGTGAATCACAGTGTCATCTACTAAGCTATAAGTGATTTTAAAAGGCTAGTGAAATACAGAGGTGTAGATTTTGCATTATGACTATTATTATTAGTAGAAGTCTTCTATTCATTGTATTGTATTCATAATATTTAACTGTTTGGAACCTGTCCTGTATGCTTGAAGTCAGAGTATAGTGGACTTGTTGAGTGGAGCTCTGACAGTAGCCCACACATAGAGATGATTTATTTTATTTCAAAAAAAGGATTCCTATTAGCTGATGCCAGTGGCACCAGCTAGTCTTCCTGGGGTCTGAAATCCTTACAGTATATACATATCATCACATTATATACATATCATCCTTACAGTATATACGTATCATTGTTACATTATATACATATCATCATTACAGTATATACATGTCATCACATTATATACATATCATCCTTACAGTATATACATATCATCATTACAGTATATACATATCATCGTTACATTATATAAATATTATCCTTACAGTATATACATATCATCATAACATTATATACATATCATCCTGACAGTATATACATATCATCATTACAGTATATACATATCATCACATTATATACATATCATCATTACAGTATATACATATCATCATTACATTATATACATATCATCCTTACAGTATATACATATCATCATTACAGTATATACATATCATCACATTATATACATATCATCCTTACAGTATATACATATCATCACATTATATACATATCATCATTACAGTATATACATATCATTACATTATATACATATCATCCTTACAGTATATACATATCATCATTACAGTATATACATATCATCACATTATATACATATCATCCTTACAGTATATACATATCATCATTACAGTATATACATATCATCACATTATATACATATCATCATTACAGTATATACATATCATCATTACAGTATATACATATCATCATTACAGTATATACATATCATCACATTATATACATATCATCCTTACAGTATATACATATCATCATTACAGTATATACATATCATCCTTACAGTATATACATATCATCATTACAGTATATACATATCATCACATTATATACATATCATCCTTACAGTATATACATATCATCATTACAGTATATACATATCATCCTGACAGTATATACATATCATCATTACAGTATATACATATCATCCTTACAGTATATACATATCATCACATTATATACATATCATCCTTACAGTATATACATATCATCATTACAGTATATACATATCATCACATTGTATACATATCATCATTACAGTATATACATATCATCATTACAGTATATACATATCATCACATTATATACATATCATCCTTACAGTATATACATATCATCACATTATATCATCACATTATATCATCACATTATATCATCACATTGGTGTTACATTTTTCATCACGTGTGCACTGCAATTGGGTTACCTTGTCAATTACTTTTCTGACATTCCAACAGGTAGAACACATAGAGATAGATCACAGTGTTCTAGCTCTTTGAGCACACAGGAGTGACGTGTGTGTGTGTGTGTGTGTGTGTGTGTGTGTGTGTGTGTGTGTGTGTGTGTGTGTGTGTGTGTGTGTGTGTTGTGTCCCCCTAGTGGCCGTGTGTGTAGGACCATCGCCCTGGACAGGGGCACGTCTGGCCTGGGCTTCAGCATCGTAGGGGGCTTTGGAAGCCCTCACGGGGACCTCCCCATCTACGTCAAAACAGTGTTCGCAAAGGTAAGCTAATTCCACAAAACTGTATTCTCAAAGTTTAGCTAATTCCACAAAACTGTACTCCCAAAGGTAAGCTAATTCCAGAGAATTGTATTCCCAAAGGTAAGCTAATTACAGAGAATTGTATTCCCAAAGCTAATTTCGCAAAACTGTCTGTAAAGGTAAGGTAATTCCACAAAACGTGTATTTTGGAAAGATATGCTCATTCAACAAAATGTATTTTTGGAAAGGTAAGCTAATTTGACAAAACTGTCTTCAGAAAAGCAAGCACATTCGGCAGAGTAAAACATAATATAGATATCGTTTTGTGGATATAAATATCGTTGACTCAAATTCCATGGAGACCTATTACCATCTATTTTCTTGATGCCTCTTATGTCAAAATAACAAATGTGGACATTATGAAGATCATAATAATATAAGATATTAATGACAATAACAGAAGATACAAATATTCATATTATTATGTCTATGTTGTCTGAATAAACCATGATAAAGTAGCCATTTAGTTTACCTCAGATCTCCATATCACGGGGACTGACTGGTCCTGTGGGGACGTACTGGTCCTGTGGTGATGGACTGGTCCTGTGGGGATGGACTGGTGCTGTGGGGATTGACTGGTCCTGTGGGGACTGACTGGTCCTGTGGGGATGGACTGGTGCTGTGGGGATGGACTGGTCCTGTGGGGACTGACTGGTCCTGTGGGGACTGACTGGTCCTGTGGGGATGGACTGGTCCTGTGGTGATGGACTGGTCCTGTGGGGACTGACTGGTCCTGTGGGGACTGACTGGTCCTGTGGGGACTGACTGGTCCTGTGGGGATGGACTGGTGCTGTGGGGATTGACTGGTCCTGTGGGGATGGACTGGTGCTGTGGGGATCGACTGGTCCTGTGGGGATGTACTGGTCCTGTGGGGACTGACTGGTCCTGTGGGGATTGACTGGTCCTGTGGGGACTGACTGGTCCTGTGGGGATTGACTGGTCCTGTGGGGATGTACTGGTCCTGTGGGGACGTACTGGTCCTGTGGGGACTGACTGGTCCGGGTGTGTTTCCAGGGTGCGGCCATTGAAGACGGTCGACTGAGACGTGGAGATCAGATCATCGCTGTCAACGGACACTACCTGGAGGGCGTGACCCACTCGGAAGCGGTTGACATCCTCAAGAGAACCAAGGGAACTGTAGTCCTTACCGTGCTCTCCTGAAACTACCCCCCATGTCCCGTTTTGATGACTTCATCCACTACAGAATCCATGGAATTGTAGTTTCAGATGTACTGGATCTTTTCCCTTCTCAGTACTGATCTTTTGCTGGTACCATGACAACCCAGACTGTTGGTTCTTTTCACAAAGCACATTCTCAGCAATAACTTTGGCCAGTAAAGTTTAGTTCAATATAGATTCAATACAGTTCGGTTCGGTTATAGTTCTGTTGGGTTAAATTAAATCACACAGGTTGTAATTAGGGTTTAGCAATATATATTTTTATTAGCTTGTTATTTTAGGAGAAGTCTATTACGCTCCAAACCAATTGTAAGTGTGTGCAAATAGTTGCCGAGGGATACTGCCAATCTTTTATAAAATGGCAGTAAGTTTGTTCTGGCTACTTTTGGGAAATATTTAACTTATATTACCAACGTATCCTAAATGATATAACACAGTATCAGAAATGCAATATTTTACTTATTTAAGTAACCGCTAACGCATTGAAGTCTTTCTAGTCCAACATAACCGGCCTTTAAAACACTCCACATGTTTGATTAACTGAAAATGTAGTTTTCTGTTCTAATGTCCACATGGCAAACTATGATTTTAGGCTTGTTTTTTTTTTTGGAGTCCTTTATTACTTATCACCATCTTTTCATTTTTATTTATGTATTGAAAATGTTTAGTTTGACCTCTAAAGCACCGCTTATTGTTTTTGAGTGGATGAAGGGATTCAGTTGTTTTTTTGAATGGTGTGGTGTAGAATGTATTTCATTTATCATAAACGGCTTTGTATTTATTTAAAAATAACTCTGCGTAAGTACATTTTAGTTTTTTTAATATTTAATTATTTGAATAACTATTTATACGTTGTTTAGTTTTAGTACATACTCTGTTTAACAAAGTTATTCCTTACTCTTTAACATACTATTTGACGGTAATTATCCTTAGAAACCGTAATAAGATGTAGGCATATAGAGGTAATAGTAA
>CM030176.1:4522052-4539552 GCA_017639675.1 Aplochiton taeniatus
CTCAAGATGGTCAAATATATGCAGTATATGATATAATATAATAAGACCTTGTTTTACAGTTACACAACTATGTATACACGTTTAATAGTCCTAAGAAACAACATGTTTTCTTCTTTTTTTCAGATTGATAAAACCGCACGTCGGCCATTTTGGGTGCTCCCGCCAGTATTGCTGTAGCACTGGGCTCTCTGTACCCATCCTAACATGGCTGTAACAATGAGGAGAGAGATTGACAGAAGAATGTGGAAAACAAACCTGAAAGTTCACTCTCTTTCTCTTTTCCCATTTATTCACCTGTTTCTTTCCGAACGTGCTCCCTTTTCCCTTCCCTTCCCACCTCTCTCTTTCCCCGGGACACACAGTCACATTTCTGTGAGCCGCCTGCCAGGTCTACTCCGGGCTAATTCCCCGTGGATCAAAGGACGACTGGGCTGTTCACTCCCATCCTCATCAACCGCACGCCCATATTAGGCCACCCCATGTATGGAGGCGTCGGCCGTACCAGGAGGAAATACCATCCCATAATAAGAGGATTAACTTACAGCCCCGTGTGTCACATGGTCTGCTAGGTCTCACTGAGGGTAATGGGGGTATCTGAGGAGGGGGAGGGGGTTCTAACCCAGGGTTGTCCTTGTTGTTGTGTGTCAAAATGCCTAACATACGTTGATGGTGAGATGGACACGCAGGTCAGGGGTCATCGTTCTTAGGAGCCTCAGGGAGAGAGCTTTGAAGTCAGGTGCACAGGTTTACCCGGTGTTGAGGGACATTTCTCAAACGACCAATTAACAACGTAACAACGGACACAAAGGGGTCTGGCTAATGGCTAATGGCTAATGGCTAATGGCTAAGCAGGCTTGTCTGCGTGTGGATTTAAAACAAAGGGGTCTGGCTAATGGCTAATGGCTAATGGCTAATGGCTAAGCAGGCTTGTCTGCGTGTGGATTTAAAACAAAGGGGTCTGGCTAATGGCTAAGCAGGCTTGTCTGCGTGTGGATTTAAAACAAAGGGGTCTGGCTAATGGCTAATGGCTAATCAGGCTTGTCTGTATGTGGATTGACAACCCAAGTAGTATTTGCAGATTAGCATATGAACAACGGAAACAAAATGGCTGGCTAATTGCTAATCAGGCGCTAGTGTGTGTGTGTGTGAGTGTGAATGTGTTTCGTTGGAAAGCCGGTCTCCCTCTGTGAGTTTGTTTAATCTGCTAATCTACTGCAGTCATGTGCATAGCACATGCATAGCTACAGTGCGCTAGCACCCCCCCCCCCACACACACACACACACTCTCATTACCCCCCCCCCCCCCCAACCCCCTGCTGAAGGCCTCATGACCCATTAGAACCGCCTGAGAAGTCCACTGGGCCCATCCCACAGGGTAGGCAAACACTGCCCCAGTTACTGGTGACTGGAGTGACTGGTGCTGGCTGCTACGAGGCCGTTTAAACACACCAACCAGTCCTCCCAGTGAATTAGACTGAGCTTTGTGTGAGCCATTTTCAAACAGCAGGATTGAGCAAAACCAGTTACATCTCAAACCACGTATTCATACCTTTAATAGTCAAACGTTGGGACACACTTTCTCTTTCAAGTGAATGGGAAAATGTGTCCAAACCTTTGAGTTTTACTGTAAATATACAGGTATATATATATATATATATATACAAACATATACATAATATATACATATACATATATATATACATTTATATATATATATATATATATATATATACATATATATATATATATATATATACATATATATATATATATATATATATATATATATATATATATATATACAGTACACATACAGTGTCATCAGTCTAAGAGTCCACATCAATGTGTCTAAGTACGGAGTCCACTCACTGTTGCAGATGGTGCCCATGTTGTCGTAGTCCTCCACGCTCTCACAGATGACCCTCCACTGGGCGAACACTGAGTTGGGGCTGAGAGACGCCATGTCGAAGCTGCTACGGGCCCCTAGCAGGTCGTCGGTGCAGATGTCACACTCGCTGCCCCCGATGGCGAAGTTCCAGTACGGCAGGGCGAAGGTGTCGTCTCCCAGCATGTCCTGTTCATGAATCATACGCGCGGAATCTAAAACGCTATCGTTCAAATAGAAACACGTGTTTGCGGTCATCTAAATCTAGATGTTGTCGTTCATAACCATTATGTTAGAGAGAGAGGGAGAGAGAGAGAGAGAGAGAGAGAGAGAGAGAGAGAGAGAGAGAGAGAGAGAGAGAGAGAGAGAGAGAGAGAGAGAGAGAGAGGGAGAGAGAGAGAGAGAGAGAGAGAAAGAGAAAGAGAAAGAGAGAGAAAACAACCTGCCTTTAGCCTCATACATATTGGCTGTAAAGGCCTTGCTGTGGTTTTTAGTGCCCCCTAGTGGTGTAATGATAAACACTCCTTCCTGTGTCATGGGTGAAGTCAATAGGGGAAGTGACTGATGTAATGAGCGCCCCCAGGCCTACGCTGTTGCTTCTCAATCCACTACCCCCGCCTCATCCCCTCTCTTTCTCTCCCTTTCTCCCTCAATCCTCTCTCTCTCTCTCTCTCTCTCTCTCTCTCTCTCTCTCTCTCTCTCTCTCTCTCTCTATCCCCCCTCTTCTCTCTCAATCCTCTCTTTCCCTCTCTCTCCCTCTCTCCATCCCACCCCCCCCCCCCCCCCCCCCCCCTCTCACCTGCATGTCCCTCTCCAGCTGCAGCAGGTGGTAGCGGTGCCAGGTGACAAAGCCGGGCCCCTCGTGGGAGAAGTCCACCCCTCCAAAGCTGGCCTGCCCCGGCCCCAGGTAGGTCTTGCTGACGGAGTAGTAGTGGGTCCACACAAAGTAGTTGTAGATGGTGACGTTCTCGAACTGCGGCGTGTTGCCGTCGGACCCAAACACTTCCTGGTACCTTTTGGAAGGGCGGGAGGGAGAAAAAAAACCAGCTAGGATTCATACAATATCGGTTGATTGACAGCTGAGTTGCTGAGGGGAGAGCAAATTCTTCTTGAAGGAATTCAAAGGATTTCAGGGCCTTGGAATCACACGGAGGATTTAAAAAACCAGCGTTTTGATCAAGGGTATGTGGGTGTATTCTAATACCCGACTGTCTGTCGTTTCTCTCAACTATACTGCTCCTGCTGTTCCTCCATGCCCCTCCCCCCCCCCCCCCCCCCCTCCCGCCCCTGTTAATGTCACTCAAAGGAACTTGTTAATAATGAATAGAGCACAGTTTCATACTATTAGAAAAACCAGTCCCAGCGTTGAAAGGCCTGCATTCTAGAGTCGCTACATTTCCATGGTTGTTAACCCCTTATTGAAACACTGGTGCAGTTCCGGACCAGTGTCCCAAACAAAGGGGATATTAGAATTGCTCTTCTTAATAATCATTATGGTGTGGTATACCGTCTGGTGCAGATCACCAGGTCGGGGTGGACAGTCCTCTTGGCTTGATCCAAAGCGTTGACGAAGGCCTGCTTCTCAGCCGCACTCATCATCATCACGTTTCTACGGACTGGAGGGAGAAGAGAGAGGGAGGGAGGGAGAAGGGAGGGAAGGAAGACAACGAGAGTGGTTTGTAAGGGAAGATGAAGAGAGCAGAGAGAACAAAAGAGACAGCGGGAGAGGGATGGAGGCGCGTGAGGCTTAATCAGCCGGGCGGAAGTTCCAAACAAAGACCCTTCCGTAACCAACGGCGACCCCCCCCCCCCCCCCCCGGTTAGACGCCGGTCCCCTTACGCCACATGCTCTCACAAAGCAGACTCCTCACAGTCACGTGGGGGATCCTTAAACCCCTGGAGTGAGGCTGCTGTCAAAAGCCAATGCTTCAAACTGGCCTTTGTGGTGGAGGCTGACGGTTGGAAGAAGCTATGTTTGTCCTCTCACTTCTCACTCAGACAGTGAGGGTGGCAACGTTTGGCTTTCTCTATCGTCTCACTGAAACAGCGACTCGGCCCATGGTCAGCTATGTGTATTTATAGTCCATGGTTAGCTTTGTGTATTTTCTCAGTATAGTGACTGTGTCTATGGTTAGCTGTGTGTATTTATAGTGACTGTGTCCATGGTCAGCTGTGTGTGCTTTCTCAGTATAGTGACTCCGCTCATGATTAACTACGTGTATTTCCTCCGTGCAGACAGGGATGTGCGAGTGTGTGGGTGGGTGTGTTTCCTCAGCGTAGCGTGTGAGCGTGTGGGCGCGTGCGCGGGCGCGTGTGTGTGTGTGTGTACGGTCAGAGCGCGTCCGTGCTCACCCACGGAGATCCTCTGGTCGCAGTTGGGCCCGGTCACGCCATGGCGGCAGCGCCCGCAGTCGTACCCGGTGAAGTTCCCGCTGCACCGGCACGTCCGGTTGAAGAAGCGGAGCGGCCACCTCTCCCGGTCGTCCCGGCCGTCGTGGGGGTACTGGGGCCCGTGGCGGCGCTGGTCGGCCGCGATGGAGACGCACTGGCCCCGGCCCGTGCTGGCCCCGCACTCGTCCCCCGCCGCCCCGCCGGGGGACGGGCAACACTGGCCGCTCCGCAGCCCCGCCGCTGTCACGCACTCCCGGGGGAACTGGGCCCGGGTCAGGCTGACCCCCAGGACGGCCACCAGCAGACCCGCTCTCCACACGCTGGGAGGGAGGGGATGAGGAGGCGGGGGGGGGGGGGGGGGGGGGGGGGGGGGGGGGGAGAGATAGAGCAAGAGGGCGAGAGAGAGAGAGAGAGAGAGAGGGCAGGGGTGGTGGAGAGATAGAGCAAAGAGGGAGAGACAGAGAGAGAGAGAGAGAGAGAGAGAGAGAGAGAGAGAGAGAGAGGGGGGGGGGGCGGGGGTGCAGAGAGGACGAATTGTGGAGGGGGGAAGAGGAGGATGAACGGAGGAAAAGGAGAGAGACGGAGATCAAAACAGGTCGGTTAACACATGAAGAAGGCAGGAAGGCAGGGAAAGACAAAGAGAGTTGGAGTGATTCCTAATGATTGAGCTTGAGGGATGTAGGGATCATATAAGATCATATAAGATCATATAAGATCATATAAGATCAATAAGACCATAACTGGAGATGTAACATTTCTCTGATGCACAAATGAAACCCACTCCTTCATGTCCTCAAATTCATGACAGGCAGCTTGTTCAACTATTCAGGCTCGTTCTTGTTGAATACGTAACGATGACTTTCTGCCTTCAGCTCCTTCATTCCTTCCTTAGGGCCGAGCGATTCATACTTCACGGGCCGATGAAAAGATGACTTTTACGATGTCCGTTTGTCAAGACAGGCGGGAAATGAATAATGAGCATTTGCTTAAACTGTTCCCTTTGTGTCTGTTTCAATGAAATATATCAATTCGGTCTCTACGAAAAGAATTGCCGTGTGGCTAAGTGTAAGTCTCTATGATTTGTGCTTTATATTTCAAATGACTGGAGATTCATAAGAAAACAGGAAATGGTTTAATTTGTATATATATATACACATATATTATCATTTAAATTGCTCAAATTTGCAAGGATTGAAATATTTAATTGAATCAATCCCTGCAGTTCACATCCATACATATACAACTCAAGTGTCACCTTTTTTGAAGAACAAATTGATTGCCTGTCTGTAATCAAATTGAACAGGTGTCTTATTGGTTTTGATGTGACATCAAAGAGAAGGGGAAAACTCACGGGGAATGTTATCCAACATATCTAATGGCATATGACTTGCCAACCACACACAGCTTGACGCCTTCGTTTGAAAGCAAATCCTTCAAATCCATTTCCTTGGCTCTCCTAACGAGCTCAGGTGTATCTGTCTTCTATGGATTTCATAATCAATTCATAAGCCATGTAACGCTTAAGCAATCGGGATATTATCCAATGAACTTAAGAGTGGCGCTCTCACTTCTTATCGTTAGGGAAATGAGGCATAGTTTTACGTGTGATATGGTTGGTTGGTTGGTTTTACCTTTAAGAAAATAAAGGTGTCATAAATATACCTGAATGATGTCAAATATGTCAATCAATATATATATATTTTTTCTATTGTTGATTATGACTATGCACACCTTCTGAGTTGTAACATTTTAAACACATTATTTCTGATACATTTATACTGCTATTGTTTTAATGGTTGTACCTAGAATTTTTTATTTATTTATTTTTCCATGAAGTTTGATAGTAATTGCTGTTATTAATATTATCGCTTATCGATATTTAAGTTCAACTTTAGGCTGCTATGCACCTCTTTAATTTTTGTAAGTATTATTTGGAGTAAAACTATTTCCGGTCTTGCTCTTAACTGCCTCTATCTATTCTCACACAGATCCTTGTCAGTCAGCATAAATCAAATACAATCATAATAATTAGGAATATGTAGCATGATAATAATAATTAGGAATATGCAGCATGATAATAATAATTAGGAATATGCAGCATGATAATAATAACCGTTAGTGATACCATAGCCCTTACCTTTGATGTTGCATGCTGATCCTCTGTCTGTGTTGAAGTCTTGCCCCCCTAGGGGCGACCCATCGCCCTCATCTGGCTTAAATAGCCTTCCACCGCATGACACACGCACACACACACACACACACACACACACATCAGCACGCACATCCATAAGCACTCAGGGATACACTCTCACACACACCCCTCGTGATCCAAGCCCGGCAGAGGCAGGGCTGGGAGCTCACTGGCAAACACTGAGAGATTTTGAACTACCGTGGAATGGCACACACACACACACACACACACACATACGCGCTACCTACGAGCAAAGCCCTCCACGTTTGGTAATACCGGAAGGTATTCGACAGGGATCCCTTTCATGTGTGTCAGAGTGATTAAAAGCCCCACTGAATGCCAGAGGCCGTAACGACCCGAGCATCTTTCTCTCTACGCGGAGGTGAGGCCCCCTAAAGGACGGGGGAGGAGGGAAGATCATCTCAGAAACAGAGAGGAACGCAACGCAACACCGTCAACGTTGAACTCCTTTTTATTCTGTACAGCTGACATGACAAACGCTGACCCAAAGACAAGAGTTTTGCAGGACTCAATCTCCATTCCACTATCATTTTATGATTTAATGGTATATGTAATGCTGGTATATGTGTCTATAGAGTTTTCTTTACGTTGAGTTGTCTCGGTTGGGGAGTTCACACGGCCTATCAGATTTACATTCAGCCGAACACTTTGATCAGTATTTGATTGAATAACATTCCTCAACAATTTACGTAAGTCTTTACAGCGATTAACCAAATTCAAACCCTTTTTCTTATCCAATATTTATTCCCTATACACACAAACACACATTTGCATTCCTTTCTTTCTCTCTCTCTTCCTCTCTCTCTCTCTCTCACACACACACACACACACACACACACACGCAAGCACGCACACACGCACTCACTCACACACTCATTCACACACACACACTTTCAAATATTGCTGTTACCTCTATTTGCTGCAGCACACAACATTAATTAATTTACACATCCACAAAAATTAGGGCATACACTTCCTGTCTGATACACTCTCTCCCACACACAGAAACACACAGACAATCCTGAATTTCTATACTTGTGGGGAACTGAAATGTTATGTACTATAGGTTTAATTGAAAACAGTCATTTTGGGGAAAAACTAATCCTAACCTATACCCAAACACTAATCCTAAAGATCATTTGGGGGGGGGGGGTGACAGGGATTAATACTCTGGTTTTATTTATGAACTAGAGAGGGACGGGGCTGGATAAAGACTACACAGCCAGGGGAGACAGGGAGAAGGGGAGACAGGTAGACAGGTAGACAGGCAGACAGTAACGCAGTCAGTCAGCCAGCCAGCCAGTAAGTAGCCAGCCCGACAGCCAGTCAGGTAGCCAGCCCGACAGCCAGTCAGGTAGCCAGTCGGACAGCCAGACAGCCAGCGAGTCAGAGCACGGGCCCGTCTAGAGAACTGAGGTCCGGAGGTCCTGTGATGAGTCAGGTCGTCCGGTGGTCTCCTCCAGAGAGTTCAGCTGGAGGTCTGACATGTCCAGCGCCTCCTGCTCGCCCGGGCCCTGGGTCTGGGTCAAGGCCAGGTCCGAGGGGTCCAGGGCTGCTATCCTGAGAGCAGAGGAACAACACCACATGACAAAGTACACGGCCGAGGCGTCCATTTTAACCGCTCTCTTCACACTCTCTCTCTAAACGGCGAAACGGTTCAAACTACATTCCCATAGCTTGGTTTGTGTTTATGGTTTGTGTTTATGGTTTGTGTTTATGGTTTGTGCCAGTGGCTTGGGTCTGTGGCTGTTGATGTAATTCACAAACCCTGAACTTATTGCTGCTTGCTAACATCCTGACGACCATGTCATTTTAGGAGGAGTACCCGACCCAGCACAGTGAAAGCACATAGCTGAAAGTAGTTCACTGCACGAACAATGACATTTTAGTTTTCTACACTTTTTCAACCTGAAGCGGGGAATCTAGCTGGGTTTCACAAGCAACTATGTTTTGGTTCCTATTTGAACCCCAGGTTTGAGTTTAATTCAGTTTTGAAACTTCAGCTCGAGTTCATTTCCGTTTGAATTGAACTGACGTTGGACCGGCAGAGTGAAGTTTAGTTTGGGTCAAATCCGTTGGTGTCTGTTAAGATTGGTTGCAATCTGTTGCGTCTAATCCAAACTGTCAGTCCGCTGAGCAGGAGCATTCCCACCTCGGAGTAGGGAGACTACTACTATGGAGGGATCCTCTCCCTTCCTCCGCTGGTCGACATGCCGTTAGTTTCTGAACGCATTGATAGGGCATTCTGACAGTGACGTTGGTGAGGTGTGAAGCTGGAGGGTGGTTTTAGTTATCGGGTGCCACTCTGCTGACAGTGTTAGAGAACACTAACTGTTAAGGGCAGACGTTTATAATATTTTATATTTTATAGATTTCATATTTATTTATGAATATAATAATATTTATACTTCATGTACTTTTCAATGATTCAGTCTTCTTTTTTTGTTAGCGCTGTCTACTTGATGTTGTTTCTCCCGGCCTCGCTTTGGTGCACGCACGCACGTATTGTCTCTGCCACAGAATACACAAACGCACGCACGCACGCACGCACGGGGGCACACACACGCACGCACACACACACACGCACAAACACACACACACACACACACAAACACACACGCACGCACACACACACACGCGCATACATACTGACTGTGGCTCTTTAAGACAAACTAACATTACGTCAATCTATCTCATTCCCACACCGAAAAGCTAACTATCAGTGCCTTTCATACATAGACGCACACACACACACACACGCGCACGCACGCACGCACACACACACACACACACACACACACACACACACACACACACACACACACACACACAGCCTTTGGCGGTGGTTTATCGTTCTACATTCCTATGGCCCCAGTCTGCCAGATTACCGTCAGGAAGAAATAGTAGTACGAGGTTCACATCACCCACACACACCCACACACACACATACACACACACGGGTCATGTGACCCCATTGGGCAGCCATCTTAGCCGACCAGCCAGCTTACACAACGACCAGACCATGATCAGCTGAGAGGCACACCACTAGGAGTCAGACCTACCACTAACCCCCCACAGCCGCCACACACACACACACACACACACACACACACACACACACACACACACACAGACACACACACACACAGGGGAGGGTAGCGCAGCCCCTTACGGGTCAGTGCATAACCTTAGTTGACTGTAACGGAGGATGTCTGCCTGCTCCCCACTGAGTCTCCATCTCCAGACACAGACCCTCTTAAAGTAGCCGCCAGGTCCAAGTCTAAAGGAGCATTGTTGCCACAGCTATTTCAGAACGAGTTTCATGTCAGTGTATGCATGGTTAAAGGCTTGGTCTTATTTGAAAATGGTATTTTTTGAAGGCATCTTTTCTGTGAACAAGCTAGTATTCCAGACTCTAAAACAATACTCACATAGAGGATTAGTTAATGGTTTGTGCTATGAGGGAGACACAACTTATTGTATGACGTTTATTTTGAAATGAAGAAGAGATAGGTGATTGCGCTAGGCTAAGACAAAGTCACTCTACTCTGACTCAATATGCCTGTTGGAGCCCTTGCATTATAGGTAGTGTAGTTTTTTATCATCAGTGCTTACTGTTGAGTGTCCCCGTTGCTGACAGGAAGTGTGTCATCGTTGCAGTCGACGCCTGTAGCTGGCTCCGCCTCCACACACCCCTCCTCACAGACACGCTGTGGGGCTGGACTGCTTCACACACACACACACACACACACACACACACACACACACACACACACACACACACACACACACCATGCAACACACACACGCACACACACACACACACGTCGCACAACACGCCCACACCACACCACATGTACCACACAACATACACAGTTTAGTTTTCTGCCCTGCCTTCAAAATATTTCTCCTCCAGGAACATCTCAAGGTCAAAGGTCACTTTCAAAGCCTGGCGCACTAAGCCAAGTGGGTCTGGTGGAGGGGCCCTGCTTTACCTGCCGGTCCTGTTGCGACACTTATGAACGTAGACGACGATGACGGCCGTCTCCAGCACCAGGAACACCGCAGCAGAGATGGCCCCTATCTTCCAGGCCTCCAGACCCAGGGCCTTCACCTCTGGGAGGGGGGGGGGGGGGGGCAGCAGGGGAGGGAAGAGGGAGAGAAGGAGGTGGCAGGAAAGAATGGGGGAGAGAGGGAGAGGAGGAGGTGGGGAGGGAAGAATGGAGGAGAGAGAAAAGGAACAAGATAGTGAACAGGATATGAAGACTGAATGTTTGTCAGAAGTTGAAGCGATTCAGTGACACTTCCATTTCAGGATGTTACGTTGTTTGCTGTTTATGTCACTGTCTTTCAATACGTTTTTTAAGGCAATTAAATCAGTAGAAAATGACTGGTTTTAATGCCAAATCTGTCATTTTTCACTGGTTTGATTGACCTAGCCCTCCTGAGAGATGTCTACTCGCCCCCTCCCTCACATTACCAGTGAAAACAGCAGTGGCTTCCACGAGCTCATCGCTCTCCTCCTGCTCCTCCTGCTCCTCCTCCTTCTCGCCCTCTAGCTCAGGGGGCGTGGCCGGCACCTCCTCCACCGGGCCGCCCAGCGCCGTCTCCGCCTCCTCCACGGGGTCGGGGGTCAGGAGGTCGTCGGTGGAGGTGATGATCTCGTTCACGAGGTCGGACTCCTCCGGAGCCTCCGCTCCTCCCAGGGCGTTGCTCTCCGTCTCTCCCCCAGCCGGAGAGGGGTGGTCTGGGGGCCCGTCGGGGGCCTCGGAGCCCGCCCCCATGGAGGTCCCGTCGTCGGCCCCACCGTCATCGGGCTCAGCCACTCCTAGAGGGACGGGTCGGTATGTCACACTCCCGTGAAAATGAACACGGCTCAAATGGGGGCCCCTGGTCGGGGGTTGTCGAGTGGGTCTACGGAATGTAGGATAATGTATCTATACCGTAGGGGTGTGTCTGTGTGTGTGTGTGTGTGTGTGTGTGTGTGTGTGTGTGTGTGTGCTTGTGTGTTGCGTATGTTGCGTAAGCAGCAACCTGTCCATATGCAGCAGATTTACTGTACTTCTAGCCTGCATGGCTACTGGTGCCACGGCAACCGTAACCATGACAGTATGACCTAGTAGTTTAACCCTAACCCTGACCTGCATTCTAACCCTAACCCTAACTTGCATTCTAAACACAACCCTAACCTGAATTCTAACCCTAAGGTAAGAGGCCTTAGTAGTTCTGTAGCATGGTTTTCTGCTAAATTACTCTAGAAAGAGGAAAAGGCTTTCTGAAACTAAAATGCTGCTCCTTGAAAAAAGGAAAACAATCATTTATCACAGAATACTGTACCAAGGACTATAAACCCCTCTTGGGTTAAAACATTGGATCAAGATCTTCCGTCGATTTTGTTTTAACGTTTCCAAAACGGAATCAGGAATCGCAGACATCCTTGCTTTGGGTTTGGCTCATTGAAACTCAAGTTGATCAGAATAATAGAATAATAGAAAGACGATTTTCTAGCCGCTATTTAACATCATGTACACCCCATGACTATGGAGTGGTTTCTCCCCGGCAACAGAAAGGGAAGTATGCCCTGCGTTCTGACATTTAAAACCTTTCTCCTCAAGGGTACAAGGCCCGGAGAGAAAACAACAGAGCTTTTGTTCCGGTTTAAGCATTAGCACGGCTGAATCCTACAATCAAGACCTTTTACATCCAATCCCTCCAGCCGCACCTTTCCACTGGCGTCCGGTGGCTGTGTGCGTGTAGTGCACGTATGCGATGCCAGATGGCGCTCTAACGCCTCTAGTGGACGAAAAGGGGAGCTGCAAGCATAGAGGAAGAATAGTGTGCTGATATGTTTCTTTTATTTTTGTGTGTGGATGTTTTAGATGTAAATACATTTTTACCTCTGTATGCGATGTTTACATTGCACTAGATTTGTAATTGATTTAATCATATTTTGATATTTTCTTGTTCTAATATTTGACTGTTTCTTTAAGTTGAGCTTAGAAAAAGGGTTTCTTTTAGGCAAAGTGGATTATTAAGAAGCCAACCAGGAGCCCCAGTCACAGCTTGTATAATGTAAATACAACGATTTTATACTGAAATTAGGGATTTAGTTTCTGCCCTAGTTAAACTTTTCCAACCGTTTCAAGGTCAAGTAAAACAGTCTTTTAAAATAGCGATGGTTGCTGATTTGGTGTATATGCTCAGCTTTTTCTTTTTTTGACACGGTTTGAGGCAAAATGTCTCCCCAGTTTCAGCCTTTTTGTGTGGCTGTATACACACACACAACATACGTTTCTACTAGCAGTTACCTCCTTCCACGGCTTGGCCGCCATCTTGGTTCTCCACGGCGACGGTGTCTTCTACCCCTGCTTCAGCTCCTAGGCCCGCAGCCCCAAACGACAGCACCACTTCCTCCTCCACCCCCTCTCCTCCTTCTTCGCCCCCTTCTGCTTTTCCGTCGGCCGCTTCTGCCTCTCCTTCCTCCCCCACTGCTGCACCTCCTTCCACTGACTCGCCCACGTCTTCTTCTCCTCCTCCTCCTCCTCCTCCTGGCAGAGTTCCCGCCTCTTCCTCCGCTCCTTCGTCCACCTCAACCACCCCTCCCACCTCCTCCTCTTCCTCCTCTTCCTCCTCCACTGGTTCCCCTACGACAGACTGAGTCGTTTCCATCTCCTCCTCCTCATCGATCGGCAGCTCCACCACCACCGCCAGCCCGCCTTCCCCCTCCAGCCCGCCTTCCCCCTCACCTCCCTGGGCGAAAGCCTCCTGGTCCTCCTCGTCTTCCTCCAGCCCTCCAGGCGGCACCTCCTCGCTCTCCACCAGAGTCGCCGGCTCTGGCTCTCCTTCCTCTCCTCCCTCCGCCTCCCCCACCACTGTCTCTCCCGCCGCTTCTTCAACAGGAGGAGGTTCTTCTTCTACTACCTCCTGTGGAGCAGTCTCAGGAGCAGCGGGAGTCTCTCCGAGGCTCACCTCCGCCTCCGTAGCACCTCCTGCTTCTCCTCCTGCCGGGGCCTCCTCCTCCACGTGTTTTTCTGCTGAAAGTGCCGCCTCTCCCTCCTGCACCTCCTCCAGCTCCTCCTCTGCCGCCGCCTCCTCCTCCCCCACCTCCTCTTCCTCTCCTCCGCCACCCCCTCCTCCCACCTCCGTGCCTTCCACCCCGTCCTCCTCCTGCTCCATCCTGACCTCCGCCTCCCCCGTTGTCCCTTCCTCCTCGACCCCCGCCACCTCCTCCCCCCCCTCCTCCTCCCCACCTCCTCCCCCGCCCACACTCTCTCCGAAGGCGGCTTCCACCACCCTCTCCAGCAGCCCCTTTAACACCTCCTCCGCCCCCCTCTCCTCCACCGCCTCCGAGGCTTCTTGTACCGCTTCAGCCACCTCCTTTAGACTCGGAGGGACCATTTCTGGAACACCTTGCCCGGCGGGGAGCTCTACCTCCCGGGGTAAAAGCTCCTCGTCCTGGGGGCTGACCGCTGTGGAGGGGAGGATGGGCGTGGACAGATCTACGGAGCGATGGGAAAAGGGGAAAGCTATGGATTGGGTTTGGCATCATGATTGAAAATGGAGTCTGTTTTTAGTTTTTTTTTGTCTCTCTGTGACTGTTAGTTAGCGCCCAGAACAATTAAAGGTAATGAATGGTGCACGGCATGAAGCTTCGTTTGTCATCAGACAAAAACTAGCCTGTCGAAATTGGTAATGACGAGTTGCGTGGTGAGAGGGGATGTTTATTGAATGAGAATGAGACGTGTCAATATCATATGTAATAAAGCACGATTAAGGTACAATCCAAACATTGGTGAAACATTTCAAAGTATAAAGGCAGCTACCGTTGTAAGCTTTACGGAGAAATAAACAGATATATAGCTTTGGTGTCCAGTGTCCGTTTGACCTCTGGGGTTAAAGGTTGGAATGTGATTGATAAGCCGTTTAAAACTACAAGCCATTCGATTCTGTTACAAATGACCATAGAAACGGACCAGAAGCCAAACTGTGTGTGTGTTTGTGTGTGTGTGTATAGAATCCTCCATGGCGTGTCACCCTACCTTGAGCCTTGCAGTGATGCATCAGTAACACGGCAATCAATCCTTTCAAAAACACCGACTCCATGTTGTCGAAACTCCAAGAAACACTCCCGAATAAACTGGCCCCGTCAACGTGGGAAACGGGCTCCCAACGAACCGACCACTTCCTTCTTCTCTCTCTCTCTCTCTCTCTCTCTCTCTCTTCCTTCCGCTGGTCTCCAGGTGTTTCTCTATCCGGGGTGTGAGTGTGTACGTGTGTGTGTGTGCGCGCGTGTCTGTGTGTGTGAGATCGGGCCGCGTCGAGGCGTACAGTGAGGCTGGACACCGCCGGACGATCGGGACTGTGAGGTGGGCCTGGCCGGCGGCAAGGGAGGTGAACAAGTGACGTCGACGGACGCGGCCGACGCCATCTTACACGCGAGGTGTCCAGCGCTGCCGCGCGTATCTCAGGCAGAGGGGTGGGCGGGGAGGGCGCGCGTGTGTGTGCGTGTGAGTGTGTGTGTGCGTGCGTGTGTGTGTGTGTGCGTGCGGGGGGGTGAAAGTGACGGCGACGTGTTAAATGCTCGTCGGATTTTTACGAGAGCTCTGGCGAAGCCCGGGCGGCATGTCACACACACACAGCGAACCCCGGAGGAGCAATTACAGGGGGGCTGTTATTTTGGCGGGCAAGGCACAGGGCCTTCAGGGGCCAGACCTAGAGTTAGAGCAAATAGAAAAGTACACTCTCCAAGAAGGAGGCGAGGGGCCATAGCCTGGGGCCATTATGTTTCCTTGTCCAGCAAATCCGCTGTCATTTTCTATGTGAACCAGTATTTTGTGTCCGTATCAAACCCCCCCCCCCCCCCCCCCCCCCCCCCCCCCCCCAGGAAAACAAAATGGAAGCTCACTGAGTGGCCAGCAGCCAATTCAAAATGGCCGCCTCCGTACCGAGCTACACCACGGGGCTGTGGTGACAGCTACCTATCCGCTCTAGTCGTACCGTCTCTCCGGCTGTGTTGGACCGTCGAGGTGGGGGCAGGGGACGTTTAACGACTTGCCTCGTGGTGTTGCTAACGCCTGCTCTCGGTTTCCCTAATAAAGACGCCTGTCAATCAGGTTTGCGTAACGCCGGGCGCGTGTGTGTGTGTGCGCGCGTGTGGCACGTCCCCTGTGTTTGGCACTCGTCTGTGCTTTGTGACGCGCGTTCCGTTCGAATGCGCAGTGAGCGTGTGTGGACATTTTATTAGTTCAGAGGGGTCTGTTAGCACACGCTGTGACACAGTCTAGACACACACACACACACACACACAACAGTTCCCTGTTTTGGCAGGAGTCCAACCATCAAATATCACCGTCAGAGCAGGTTAATGACAAGGCGCTGTTTTACTGAACAATTTGTAAAGTAAATAAACCAGACACACACACTCACACACACCATTACACTCACACACACACACACACACACACACACACACACACAAGATAGGAGGGTCACTCTACTCCACAAACTTCTGTCACACTTGCTCACAGGTGAACGGACGCAAACGTGTTTGCACACACACACACACACACACACACACGCACACACACGCACACACACGCACACACACACACACACACACACACACACTCTCACTCTCAAACACACACACACACACACATCACTAACACTCTCTACCTCAGGCCATGCTGTTGTTGAGCCATGTTCTTGGTAATGGAGTTGACAGGGCTGGCGCCCGTTTGCTCAGTGGGGACATTAGAGAGAGACTGCCGTTGTCAAACACATAAACCGCTTACCCACACAAAGGTAGACAGAGGTACGTGTGTGTGTGTGTGTGTGTGTGTGTGTTAGGGGGGTTCTAGAAACTCCCTGTCCTTTTCAGCTGGTATTCAGAGTATTAATACACACTGGTTTATTTTACATTAGACTTGGGCCAAACATACGTTGATTTTGTTTGACACTGAGACATCGGACTTTACTTGATGGTTTAGGGGTTAGCCATGAGAATCTCTTGTGGAATTCTGAGAAGGTCTTTATGGAATCTTGGAATGCTGTTGCTAAAGGCTACGTAACCGATGGTCCGTGGCAACCACTTTCTTTCTGTTTCTTTACATCTTCTCTTTCCTTCTATATATGGGTCTGTCTCTTTCTTTCGTTCTCTCTCAACTCTCTCTCGCTCTCTCTCACTGTCTGTCTCTCTCTAGTGTGTCTCTCTCTCTCTGTCTCTCTTTGTCTCTGTGTCTCTTTGAATCTCTCTCTCTCTCTCTCTCTCTCTCTCTCTCTCTCTCTCTCTCTCTCCCTCCTTCTCCCTATCCTTCGCTTATTCGTGACTTTAAGGGATTAAGGCCTGCAAGGAGAACTATGCTAATGCAGTCACATGAGCTCCACACTGTGCTGGCTGATACCAGACCAAGGGGCTCTTAATTGGCTTGTGACTGAGCCAGGAGGTGGGGGGTGGAGAGAGGTGGGTTGTGCAGGAAAGTGTGTGTGTGTGTGGGTCGGGGGGGGGGGGTTACACTGTGGCTATACAGTACACATAAACTCCTGTAATGTGGAGGATTCAATCCAATGAATGCTTACACACAAGAATAAACTCCAAATCTACAACGTGTTCTAGTGGGGACACACACACATGTACCCTTATCCCTTAACCCTATATCAGACTGCAACTTTAAGTTTTTATATTCTGAGGTTGTTTTACCTGTAACCAATCAGGGTATGATTACAGAAGCTATGAAGGAAGTAAATTACATGACTTATGTTCTAGACAATGAGCAGCACTGTGCCAAACCTTTTGTAGATCTTTCAAAAGCGTTTGACATCGTTTACCATGGCATTTTAAAACCAAGATTGTGTTACATAGGACTCTCAGACCATGCTGGTTTGTGAACTATCTTTCTGAAAAAAAACTCCATGTATTGTAAGCAAAATGGTGATCTTTCTTCAAATATGCTTTCGGTGCATAAAGGTGTTCCCCAGGGCTTAGTGCTTGGCCTACTTTTGTTTACCATTTA
>CM030176.1:4544552-4592052 GCA_017639675.1 Aplochiton taeniatus
TTCATCTCGGAGTCTGGACTGTTACGGTTGACACAAGCACCAGCTTGAGTCTGGAGCAGTGGAGTGAATCCACTGAGGCCTCAGGACACAGAGGGGCTGACTACCCCCCCCCCCCCCCCCTGATAACAGGGCCAGCCATTTAAACACAAGGCCCTGACTGACGTGTACACGCCACACCACGGGCCGCACTTCCTGAAAGTACAACCGACACTCTCGTTAAGCTAACGACGGCAACGGCGACAGCGGCACGTTCATTTTTTAACGACGTTGGACAGACGGTCTTTGATGAAGACACTGTTTAGACGAGTAATTTAATATACGTAGAGGAAAAAGCGAAAGAGGTATTCTTTGAAGTGAAATGCTCCCGGTGTCCTCTGTGAGTGATGTGTTTGAGGGACGTCAGGTCCGGTTTTGAATGGAGGCTACCAACGGATTGTGTCTCTGTGTGTGTCTCTGTGTGTGCACAAAATGTATTTGAGCTGCTTCTGCGCTGCACTTTCCTTCTCCGACCAGCAGGTGGGGTAGGCAGCCGTTTTATACAGTGGAATCCCCATGGAGTAGCCGCCCTGAGAAGAACAGAGAGGAGAGAAAAGCGGGAGTTTGGGGGGGAGCAAGAGAGAGAGAGAAAGAGAGATGGAGAAAGTATGGTCTGGAAAAAACAGGAACCGAAAGAAAGAGAGAGAGAGAGAGAGAAAGAGAGAGAGAGAGAGAGAGAGAGAGAGAGAGAGAGAGAGAGAGAGAGAGAGAGAGAGAGAGAGGGAGAGAGATAACTCAAATAAAACATATCCTCATGACATCACCTGATGACATACCCGCCTCTCTCACCTGCGTCATTCAGGAGGGCCTTTTTGGCTCCGAGTCACATCACCACCCCAAACCAGCCGACACTTACACACATGCACACACACACACGCACACACACACACACACGGACGGACACGTACGCACACACACGGAAAGAGTAAGAGAGATGGCAAACAGATCACTCAAATTCACGCTACAGCAGCCATGTTTAAGTGCTGAGCGCGGACAATCAATCTGGCTAATCGGGGAGGATTTATCTCCAGCGTTTTCAATCTCGTGTGTGTGTGTGTGTGTGTGTGTGTGTGTGTGTGTGTGTGTGTGTGTGTGTGGACTGTATTCAGGCACTTAGGGAAAGTAATGGTCCATAGCAGGATCCCTCCAGTTCATCTGAAAGCAGCTTTGTGCATGTTCTGCTGACCTGTTTGCGTTAGAGAGAGAGACTGTGTGTGTGTGTGTGTGTGTATGTGTGTGTGTGTGTGTGTGTGTGTGTGTGTGTGTGTGTGTGTGTAGGTGAACTATCTGCTAACCTGTTAGTGGGTTTTTGCTGTGGTAGCTGTGTGTGTGTGTGTGTGTGTGTAGGTGAACTATCTGCTAACCCGTTAGTGGGTTTTTGCTGTGGTAGCTGTGTGTGTGTGTGTGTGTGTGTGTGTGTGTGTGTGTGTGTGTGTTTTTGATGTGGTAGCTGCTATCCTGCTTCTCTAACCATCCATCATTAGACTGTCTGTTTAGCTGGTCCAATCGCAGCTGTCCTGCTGTGTGTGCATCCACAGCTGTGCGTGTGTGTGTGTGTTTGTTAGAATGTGTGAGTTTGTGTGTGTGTGTGTGTGTGTGTGTGTGTGTGTGTGCGTGTGTCAGTCTGATTGTGAGGTGGGGGAAAGGTTTATTAAAAGGTCGAAGGAGAGGCAAAGGAGGAGGTGTGAACGCTCGCATGAGTGAGTACAGAGTAGGGCTGTATTACCTGAGAGACTGAACACACACACACACACACACACACACACACACACACACACACACACACACACTCACGCACACACACTAAGACACGCAGTAGCAAGATGCAGATGCTGGTATCTCTTGTGTTAAAGGGGCTGGTTGCACCCAGGCAGAATTGGGTCAGAATGCCTCAAGGTCTACTGGCAGACGGATATAAATATATATATATATATATATAAGATGATGTACTGTACATAAATATATATATATATATATATATATATATATATATATATATATATATATATATATATATATATATAGATAGAGAGAGGAAGAGAGAGGAAGAGAGAGAGAGAGAGAGAGAGAGAGAGAGAGAGGAAAGACAGACAGACACTTACAAGCACACAATCAGGCATGCAAACATCCACTTGTCCTATCTCTCTCTCTCTCTCTCTTTCTCACTCTCCCTCTCTCTATCTCTCTTTTCACTTTATCTCTAACTATCTCTCTATTGAGCAGGCATGCACACATTCACCTGTCTTCTCTCACTCTCTTTCTTTCTATCTCTCCCTCTCTTTCCATCAACCTCACTCTCACTCTATCTGTTTCTCTCTCTGTCCCTGTTTATAAATCGATTCAAAATGATTGATTGACTTGAAGTTTTGCTTTCATTTCAGTAAGAAGTGTTCCTCTCCTGTCTTCTCTTTTGGTCTTGATATCTAAGGGTCTCTCCTTCTCTCCACTGCATCCTCAGAGCCGGCACAACCTTTCCTCCTAAACGAGGTGGACACACACACACACACACACACACACACACACACACACACACACACACTTTCACTATTCCGTATCTCCATGGCTCCGTAAGATGAATTAGAAGTGCGAGGCCTGGCGTGGGAATGGGGCTTACCTGGGAGTGGGCTCTAGGCCTTAGCTGAGCAGCAGGATTAAGGAAGCACTACGGCTTACACACACACACACACACGCATACACACGTATACACGCACGCACACACACACACATACACACACATACACACACACACACACACACACACACGCACAGACACACACACACACACCAACCAAACCCACCTGGGATTACCACGCAGTGGGTATCATTTACATAGATATAGTATATTGTATGGCAGCGCTGGTTTTAAACCGACACCATGTTTATGTATTTCAGTTCTTTTTTTATTTACCTTCCCCGTTCGTCTGGGTTTGCTTTGAAGTCCGCTCTAATAGCCGACCACGCACGTTTATCTACCATCCTAGAAACAGAGCTCCCAGAACGGACACGGTCTGCTGGGTTTTACCTCCGCCTCGGGTCGGTTGGCTTTTCCCCCACGGCCCTTGTCCTAGCTGTCACACGGGTTACCTAGGCGACAGGGGGGAGGGGGGTGTCTTTCATGACCCTGTTTCGTCAGGGCGTCTCACCTGTGACTGCCTTGGGGCCCGTGTCTGTTCTACTCGACGCACATCTACCCCCCCCCCAGTTCTCCTCCGTGGGAGGTCTCAGTGCCGAGCACGGGGCCGTTTCACGTACGCCGATGACCCTGATGACCGCCTGCGCCGTATCCATGACGACCCCCAGGGCGAGGAGCTTACTTTTTGACATCGCGTGTCCCTTCCGCCAGCCTCCTGAACGGAACGCTTTACCTGGCATGGACATTAGGATCATATTTGCTATTTGTTTGCTATTTGTTTGCTATTTGTTTGCCGAATATGGAAATCCAGCCTTAATCACTGTCCGTCTGCTTTTTTGGGGGGGCCGACATGATGAGCTAGAGATTGTGTCAACAGCTTTTAACACAGCAGGTACATGGGCAGACACTAGGAAGAGTGTCGCCACCGTCATGGCAGATTAAGCAAAACAGACAGGGAAAACACCTTATGTAACTCAATTAAGCCAACGGAAGTGAACGGGTGATTTACGATAGACAAATAATGGGAGAGTGTGTGTGTGTGTGTGCGTGCCTTGTTAGTGTGTGTGTGTGTGTGTGTGTGTGTGTGTGTGTGTGTGCGAGTCTCTTTCCTTTTATTTCTTCAGAGGCTAAATCAGGGAGGTGCGCTAATTCAAAGAGCCTCATTTGAAGTATAGCTCAAGAATGTAATTGGTCTCCAGACGAACACCGCGCACACTCAAACACACACACACTCTCTCTCTCACACACACACACGCACACACACACACCCACACTCTCTCTCTCTCTCTCAAACACACACACACTCTCTCTCTCAAACACACACACACTCTCTCTCTCACACACACACACACTCTCTCTCTCTCACACACACTCTCTCTCTCACACACACACACACGTGCACACACACACTCTCTCTCACACACACACACTCTCTCTCTCTCACACACACACACCCACACTCTCTCTCTCTCTCTCTCTCACACACACACACACACACACACACACTCTCTGTCTCACACACACACGCACAAATACCCACACTCTCTCTCTCACACACACACACACACACACACACCTACACTCTCTCTCTCACACGCACACACACACACACCCACACTCTCTCTCTCACACGCACACACAAACACACCCACACTCTCTCTCACACACACACACACTCAAACACACCCACACTCTCTCTCTCACACAAACACACTCTCTCACACACACAAACATACACACACTCTCTCTCTCACACACACACATACACTGACACACACATACACACATATACTAACACACACACACACACAGAGAAGCTGTTTTCCATGTCTTTGAACCTGTTGGACTTTATTGGTGGCAGAACAAAGACGGTGTACATTATGAGATGTTGATAAGACCATTAGGCTGCTGAAGGAGAAACTGATAAGGAAATCCTCATTTCTGTGTGTTAGTGTGTGTGTGTGTGCGTGCGTGTATTTCTGTTTCCATGTATGAACGTGGGTGTGTGTACATGTAGTGTGTGTGTGTGTGTGTGTGTGTGTGTGTGTGTGAGTGCTACAGTGCGTGTGTGTGTGTGTGTGCGTGCGTGCGTGCGTGTGTTTCTGTTTCCATGTACGAACGTGGGTGCGTGTGTACATTGTGTGTGTGTGTGCTACAGTGTGTGTGCTCCCTCATTAAAACAGTTCATCAGCCCCTTATTCAGAGCGCAGAGACTTTTCATGCTTCAGGGTTCCTCCACTCCTCTCCTCTCTAAACTAAAGGCCCAGATCCAACACTATAACAAGCACACCTTGATCTTTCTGTGGTTGTAAAATGGCTGCCTGTCCAGACGGGCCTGTGGTGAGTTTCTATCCAGAGATTAAGATTTAATTTGAGATTAGGGACATGCACGGCTGAGCGTCCCTGCCCCCGGTGCCCCTCCTGCTCTTATCTTAGGTGCTTGTGAAACCCATATCTTAGCCCCCCCCCCCCAGTGTGCTCCTCTGCTGCCCCCTGAAGCTAAAAGACGCCGGACCGGTTTCAACGGTAAGCCAGCAGAAGAGGAAAATGTCAAGTGTGAAGAGGTGCCTTTTTCCCACGGCCGAGCGGTTACGGACACCGAGCCCAGTGCCGGCGAGACGCAGGGAGACCCCTGGTTCCATCCCAGGTAGTAGCGAACAGAGGACGTCGCGCGAGTTCTCGCAAGGGGGGTCAAAATGGCAGAACCCAGCCGAATCGCGACCGTTTGGTATACTCAATGTAGATTCAATTGAGTTCAACTGTGCTGCCTTTATTCAGAGCATGTGCAGTTGGCGTAAACATGGGAGTCTGAAGGGGGGCTGACCAAAAACAACGTAACAAACCATACCAGCATATGTTATACTACACTGGCGGTGGTGAAAAACGAGTCCAAACGTAATCTCAGGCAGGATGGCATAGTTTAAAATGTAGAACCCTCTCTTCTACGTAACCACTGCAAGTACTGCGTTGTATTTCAAGTTAAGTATCTCTATTTTCTTTTCTCTTCAGCGTTTTAGCTTTAGATACTGTATACCCTGATTACAAGTCAACTATGAATATGATCTGAAATGATTCTCATTTCGTTGTCTTGACTACTCTATATCCCCCTGGGGGAAGTGTGTGTGTGTGTGATTTTTTTGTCTGTCTGTCAAGTTTTCGGTGGTGCTCTGACGAGGCACGCTCCAACCTCGGCCTCCCTGCAGGAGGTTTCAAAAGACGCTCAGCAACAACAACAACAACAAATACAACAACAAGCTGTTTTCATCGCCATTTTAGAAGATTACCAGCCGAGCTATTTATAACCTAGAATCACATGGAGAGGAGAGAGGACAACTTCTCTCCTTCTCTTTCCAGTTTCCATCCTTCTCTTTTCCCCCGCTCTCTCTTTTCCAGTCTCTTTTCTCTCTGTTTTTCTCTTCTCCCCCCCCCCCCCTACATTTTTATGTCTTCATTATTCTGGTAACAATTTGAAATGTATAATAATCATTTATAATTATCGAATTTTATACTTTTTTGAGGCAGATATTTGTGGCATTATCAGAGGTTGTTCTTGGTTCACAGATGATACTCAAAATATCTACTCTTCTTGTATAAGGTTTGTTCTGCCTTGTAATGGCCATTGCAGTACCCTAATTTGCCATTGAGCAACTCCTTACAAAACATGTTATGGGACTCTTTCCCTATTCAGACATGCAAACTATGCAATCAAATGTATGCATGTATGCATATATGCAAACCCCTTTTACCCATGATTACATAAAATAAATAATAACAATATTAATAATCATAAAATATGCGAGCACAACCACACTCACACACACACATAAACACAAACACACACGATTTGTTGTACGCTGAAGATGACCTCAAGATGCCTTTGATAGCACACCAGTGTTCAGATCCATCACCCTCCCAATAGAAATGAAGCAATGCTTTTGCATAAACACGGTTCTGGAAGATTACCTTTGCAGGCTGGCTGAAAACGGTTAAAATCACGTCCGAGACCTCGGGTTGGCTCACATCAGATGAGGGAGGCTGGAGAGACCGGCCTTGGTTCACACAACAAAGGTGAGACCTTACACTACGGCTGGTTGATGTCTGGGTGATGTGATGCAATGCTTTGCTTTTGGGTTGTTTTCTCATTTCAATGAGAAAAGACTCAAATAAGAATATATATATATATATATATATATATATATATATATATATATATATATATATATATATATATATAATACATTTTTATTACTTTTAATTAATACATTTTAGATTTTTATAACTGTCTTTTTTATATCACTAATTAATATCTCGTGTAAAGGTACAGATATCGTAAGAACACATTCCATGTCGAGAAGTGTTACCTAATTTATATATTGGTCATATATCCAATGAAATAACACTACAGTAATAATATACTTTCACCTGTTAAAGAGACTTGTGAATCTCTCCGCTCTATCAATGTTTGGATGTCGCCTCCAGGAATACCCATCACTCTCAACGTCACAGAACCAGGAGACGGGCGACCATTTCTGAAGAGATGAACGTTTCTGTTGGCCACACCTTGCCCCACCAGGTATACCAGGGTTCATAAACTCTGCAAAGAAAAAGCATCTACGTTTTTATTATATATGTATGTATTATACGCATTAGAATTCGATTTTATATGTTTGCCATGTTTACGTTTTGTTTGTCGAACGTGCTCTGTATTTTACATAATAGGTTCATTATGATAAGTAATAATAAAGAAATATATAATTTTTGTCTCGAAATCTCTCAAATTGATATCCATTATTTAATAAGATGTGTCCAACAAAACTCAAAAATTCATCTAAAATGAATGAATTATACATCCTTTATGTCAAATATAAAAAAGAATTCCATCACATTTATACTACTAAATAAATGATATGTTCAATATGCTATATTTCAGAGCATTTTCAACCTGATCTCTTTCCCTTCTCACAGAATATTCTGGACTACTACACGCCGCAAACCGTTTACATTGATACGGCCGCCTATGGACTCAATCTCCTCGTGGGTTTCCCCTTAAACGTCTACGTCCTGTGGCTCATAGCGACCGGAGCGGGAGGGTCCGTGGCCAACGACTTCTTCACCCTCAACCTCACCTTGACAGACGCCATCTACTGCTTGTCGGCCGTCTTGGTTTTCCTAGACTTCTACGTTTTCCACGGCTCCATCTACGTGGCCAGAGCGTTCTTCACCGCTTTTATCTGCCTGACCCGCCCTCTGTTCCAGTGCTGCATCTGTGTGGAGCGTTACCTAGCGGTGGTCCACCCTGTGCTCTTCTTAAAATACAAACTGCTGCGGTACAAAATGGCCGTGTCATGCTTGGTGTGGTTAATGGTGGTCGGCTGCTGCGTCGTAGGCCTGCTCATGTCCTTCCCCACCATCATGTTCCTGTTCTACATGGCCCAGTACATGTTCGTCTTCTCGGTGAAAGCTTTCTGCTGCGTCTCGGTTCTGAGGGTTCTGAAACGACCCGGGCCGGGGGACCGGGACAGGGAGAGAGAAGGGACAAACAGCATGAAGCAGAGGGCTTTCTCCATCATCCTGGTCATCATCGTCTCCCACGTGCTCACCCTGCTGCCCATCTCCATCGTCATGCCGTTGCAAACCAAGCTGCCCTTGACGGATTACTTCTTTGCTCTCTCCTTCTGTCTGCTGATCGTGGTGGTGGTGGGGCTCATCCAGCCTGTTCTTTACATCCAGAGAAGTGGGAGGCCCCCGTGCGCCAGGAGGCCTTGAGGGCTAGTGGTGGTGGGGTAGGAACCCTTTTAGGAGGAAGGTTTATGGAAAAAAAATTAAGTGAAATAGCCTTTAGGTAAAAGTGCTGATAGCGGAACAAGTCCTCAATCACTTATTGGTTGTGTAATGTAATCGTAATGAAGAGTCGTTATGTCTCTGGTGACGAACGATGTAATACCTTAGTCATCATGGATATGTGTTGGATGTAGTTACCACTGTCTCTGCATGTATGTTGCTTGTTAATTGTGTCACCGCCATGTTACATTTTTGCAATAAAAGATTGAAAAGAAAGCACATTTGACGTTCTAAAAGTCATACTTAACAATCCCTTGAAGCAATAATGTACAAGAGGTGGTTATGTTTTTCTCTGGGGTTCATCTTCACCGGTCGCCCTCTGTTGTATCTGTGTGGAGCGTTACCTAGCAGTGGTCCACCGTGTGCTCTTCCAAGTACAGACCCCTGAGATACAGAATGGCCTGTTCTGGTCTTGTATGGTTGGTCATTTTCATGCTCTTCTTAAAGTTCAAACCACACTTTACAATTTAGGCCTCTCATTCACATCGGGAGCAACTTAGGGTTCAGCGTCTTGCCCACTGAACTTCAACATATGGTCAGAGTGAACAGGGAATCAAACCGGCAACCTATTGGACATTCCACTCCATGCTCTACCTAGTGAGCATGCCAGCCACTGATGCTTTCTTTTGATAATCCTCAAAATGCTGCTGGTGTCCTCAATTGTGTTCACTGTGATTGCAGTCAGTGGGTCTGTCCAGCATTTTCTCTATTTCTACAGAACAGGTAAACTTCCATGTGCCATATGAATTAATTATTCACTAACTAAAAAAAAAAAAAAGATATATATATATATAAATATATATATATATATATATATATAAATATATATATATAGAGAGAGAGAGAGAGAGAGAGAGAGAGAGAGAGAGAGAGAGAGAGAGAGAGAGAGAGAGAGAGAGAGAGAGAGAGAGACATTTCTTTACATTTTGTAAACTTATAGCATATTATAGTTTCATGCAGGGCCGGTTCCAGATTTTGGGGGGCCCTTTGCGAAATGTGGGGGCCCTTATTTTGTGAAACTATAGCTTGGGGGGCTTGTGATTTCTTCGGGGGCCCTATGCAACCGCAAATAGCAAGAAACGGCTCTAGTTTCATGCTTTCAACTGTATGTGTGGCCTATGAATACTAAAATGTTTGCTACAATGTGGTATGACTACGTTAATTTGTATTGTAGTTATATAACAGGATATACATGTGTTTTGTTCTCAGTGTTGATTTATTTTGACATTATGCTTCATGAAATATGCATACACATAGTGAATAGTACAACTCTACAACACACACCACCTGCATCTAGTGATTGTAATATTTGCAAATCGGTTTAGGCTCATTAGACATGCGGGTTGATATTTTTATTGTACAGATGCAGGTGTGCCGGAGTGTACTTAGGTCCAGCCCAGAATTATTACATTCTAATTTCAACTTTTCAAGAGGAAGGGCTGGGGAAAAGCCTTCAGGTTTCTATACATTTTCATTTGATTTTTACACATAAATAAGATAGAGTAGGCCAAGATAGATATGTATTATCTGCAGTTACATGTAATTGGCAATCAATTCATGTTAATTGTTTTTCAAAAGGGGCATTGCATCAGTTACGTTTAGGCCAGGAACAGATGGTGTGTAGACAGAGCCCCCCAAACCAGCAATGTTCCTAATGGTAGTAGCTAGGCTGTGCACTTAATGTGTCATGAGCCAATGACTCATCAATAATTGCATGTAAAAATGTGCTAAATCCCGATAAAGCTTGTAGTCTATGGTGTCTGATGTTTTCACATTCACTACTGGACCTACATTCATGTAATTTGATATTGTATAAAATGCCTTTTTAGGATACAATGCAAAGTAAACAAACAAGAACACAAACATCAAGTTGTAGCATTTACATTTTTTTTTTTTATCCTGCATAGTAATAGATGTCGTCACTGGACAAGTTTTTCCTACGTGTTGGTTGTAAATGGACAGCGACAAGTTGAAGCTCCTCCCGTGCGTGGACATGATGATTCCTACGACCTGGTCCAACTCCTCTTCCTCATCACAGCCCCCTGAAACAGCCAATCACACGGCGGAACCGTTCATCACCAACGCCTATGTGCTTGACCACACACTGTTCATCGCCAGTCATGTCATCAACCTCGCTCTAGGCTTCCCGGCTAACGTCTGCGTTGTGTGGCTGATAGCGTGTGAAGCAGCAGGCGGGTCGATGGACTCTGAATACTTCACTCTTAACCTGGCTGTATCAGAAATAATTTACTCCGTTGCCAACTATTTATATATCCAAATAACGGCTGTTTGCCAAATTATCTCGATGTTCTTTTCTGGATTGATTATCGCGGGCCGCCCTCTGTTCCAGTGTTGTATCTGTGTGGAGCGTTACCTCGCAGTGGTCCGCCCTGTGCTCTTCATGAAGTACAGACCTCTGAGATACCGACTGGCCTGTTCTGGTCTGGTCTGGTTGGTCATTTTCGGCTCCTGTTTCATGTGCATGTGGCAATATTTCTCCAAAATATTCTTTGTCCACCACTTTGTTTGTTATATGTTCTTTTTTTGTGTGAAGACGTTTTGCTGCCTCGCGGTTCTCCGGGCTTTGAAACGTCCCGGGCCGGGGGACATGGAGAGAGGGACAAACAGCGCAAAAATCAGGGCTTTCAGGATTATATTGACAATTATGGTTTTAATGGTGGTAAACTACATTGCAATCCTTGTGGTAATTCCACTGTTGATTGCCTTTGATGAATCAAACATTTTCCTCGGTGCTTCCATTTGTTTTGCCGTTATTGTAGTCATTGGGTTTGTACAGACTCTCCTATACCTTCAAAGAGCTGGCAAGGTGTACTGTCTCAAGAGCTTAAACACTATGTAAGATGAAACCTTTAGATTTATTTTATATATTTGACGAGGTTGTTTTCATTGTTTTAGAATGCCGTTAGCCTGACTGCGACATAGGCTGCAAAGCTAATTACAGAATTGTATTATATTTCGTAAGCCTATATATTGGTTTGCTTGTACAGCTGCTGTAACTAAACCGTACAATGTGTTTTTGTTAGCTATTGACATGGTGTCTATTTTTTTCTAATAGTCTCCCTTCATTTTCAACTATGAAATAAAACGAAAAGTTGAAAACGGAAAAGATGCAAGTGATCTACTCCTCCCCTCAACAATCTGGGTGTAGATTATGTTCTAGTCAGTCTTTACATCAGGACATACTACCATAATGGTGAGAAAACTGCTTGACATTTTTTTGGAATAACCGGTTTAAGGATTCGATCTCACGCTATTGTAGCTAGTTGATAGGGTTGGATCTAACTCTCTTCATGTCAAAAGGGGGGTCCAACAGGGGTTCATTCTGGGGCCTTTTTCTTTTTACTTTATTTACATCAGTGCCACAGTAAGTGATTAAAATATGTTTTTATTATATTTATATATATATGTATAAATACAGTATGTATATACAGTATGTACACTGTATACACAAATATCATTTGGGATAAAAGTATGTGTAGCTGAGGCTGGTTAGTAAACTAATAAACCAAACTTGTGTGAAGAACTGATGACAGCTTTTCCATCTCTCAAATTACAGGTCACTTGCGTATGGTTGCACTTCCTCCTTCTGTCAAATAGACAAGGCTGTTTTACAATGGGACCCCCGTGGAGAATCCATGCTGGTAGGGAGAGAGAGAGTGGGCAAAGAGAAGTAGACGAGTGACAGTGCTAGATGAAAAATACAACAGATGTATGTAGCAGACACGGTTCAAACTAGTGTGTCCCTAGGTGGGAAGCGATCCAGCGAAAGGGGAATCTCTCCCTACCTAATACAGAGATACCCTAGGGCTTTTCATCTTCCAGACAGGTTATCAAACGGCTACAGTCTGTCACAAATTGTGTGTGCGTGCGCGTGCAAGTGCTTGTGTGTGTGTGTGTGTTTATTTTTGGGCTAAGGCCTTAGATGTCTCATCTCCATGGATGGAGGGGGAAAGCCTGTTATTTATTTTTTTACCTCACGTAAAATTATATAACCATAAATTAAATACAGAATGCAAAGAAGCCTGGCGGCTCCCCGGCATTACGAAGACATCTCAGAGGTGATACTTTCAGACCTGAAAGTGGAAATTCTGCCTTTCTGCCAGGGCATGGGGGAAATTGTGGGCAAATGATGAGAGGAAGAGAGAAAAGAGAAAAACAGAGGAAGAGGTAGAGGAGGAGCAGAAAGGAGAGTGCTTAAAAAGATGTCTGATGATTCCCCCTGGCCATAGGTTATTTTTTAACAATAACTGGTTTCAATACTGTAAGTGAACTCAGTTAGATAAAAAAAAAAAAAAAGTGTTAATTACAAGATTGAAGATACAGGAAAGTATTCATTTAGTAAACACTCTTTTGTATAAACATTGATTCAGATATTTGTAGGGTGCATAGGTATGACATCATCGAAATCAATTAGTTGATGCTAGTTGTTGACGAATATTCAGTTTATAATGTAGTTAGCGTGAATAAGCACATTGACAAATCCTTGCAAGGATCGATAACAACCACTTTTCCCATCCAAACCTGATATTCATGAAAACTGTTACCTATTCTGACAGAAGCGAGTCATATAAACATATAAACATATAATCATATTGACATATAAAAGATTGGTTATAGAAGTTGACCAAACGGCTCGTTCAAATCAAACCTCATCTAGAATTTGTTTTTGGTGCGCCATTGGAGAAGCTACCTGCATGGTTGACTTCACGACAGCCACAGCCGACTGCTCTCGGCTTCATCATTGCACAGAAGCTACAGATGTTACAGAATTTGTTTTAACAAAACAAAAATATACAGTGAGTTTCAAAAGTTTGGGCACACTTTCTCAATAAAGTGAATGGAAAAGTGTGTCCGAAAGGTTTGACTGGTACTGTATATTACTAACAAAATAGTATTAATGTGTCGTTGTGGTTTTTTTCCCGCAGATAGTAATGAGTAAATCCTGTTTCAGAACAACTAAAAGACTAAAAGTGACTAACTTTAGAAGTGCGCCGAAGGTTTCCAGACCTCCAATGGAGTTTGAGAGAACGAGATTTTAAGGGATGGCCATGCAGGACTACCTCCCATCTAATATCCTAAGCACCCTGATCTTCGTGAAGTACAGACCCCTGAGATACAGCACCAGGCCATGCTGTATCTGAGTAATATGAACTTTAGGAGGAGAACAGGGTCAACCACTGCTAGGTAACGCTCCACACAGATACAACACTGGGACAGGGCTCCCCCTGGCATTAAGGGTTTTCTAAATGCGTACATAGCAAACGGAAAAACTGCAGGACATGGTTTCGTTATTGATATTTAGCAGTGACTTTGCGTTATGGTTTGTCTGATGTGCCATTGTCTTGGATTTGATACAGAGTATGGCACATGTATGTAAATAAGATTCAAAAAAGTAGGACAGGAACTGAATCAACACAAGCCGGATCCGCTCATCCAGGTTAGATATTTCTTTATTTCTATATTTAATATCGAATGGTAGTAGGTAGTGAATGCACTTATTCATCGTGTATCATTTCAATTACTTACAATTGTTTCTATCATTTTGTGAGGGATGTACTTTCCCCGTCTTACCATCAGATGGGGCTATTTTCTACTGGAATCCCTCTGGAATAGCCTTGCTGTGAAGACAGGAAGTATCCAACGAAGGGAAACAATGTAAAACTAAAGTCACTATGTCGTGTCAGCAGCTTAAACCGTCCAAAAAACATGCACACAGAAACAGAGAACGAGAGAGAGAGAGGGGGGAGAGAGACAGAGAGAGAGAGATAAAGAGAACAAGAGAGAGAGAGCGAGGAGAGAGACAGAGAGAGAAACAGAGAGGGAGAGAAACAGATCAAGGTGAGGAGGTACCAGAAAGAACCAGATAGATAGTATTATAAGTAAGTATTATAACTGCATTACTGGTGTTTATCTTACATCTCCTGAAAAGAGAATATAATTCACAAAATGGCAGATTTCAGGGTAATGCTCAAACTATTCCTGAAGATTTCAACACTGATGCACTAAGTCCCCACGTCGGTTATGAATGAGGCCCTGTGTCCTATCTGTTATCAATATATCTATGACACAAACGTGTATGTGTGTGTGTGTGTGTTTGGTTGTTTACTGTATGCTTTGTATCTTCCATCATATTTCCAAAGCCTCATTACTTTGGTTCATCAACACCTTCCACAGAGAGGAGAGACATTTCATGCTTCAGTTATCCTCAACTCCCTTTATCTACCACAAAAATAACTTAACAGCACGACTTGTGCTGAACACTCCAATGGTTGCAGGTCCTCAATTTCATTAAGGCCCTAGCGAAACACTTAATGTCAGGATAACTTCTGCAGAACGACTGGATTCTCCATTTATCTAAGATCTAGGAGCCACTGTTCTTTTCCATCGCGTACTGTAATTCCCTGTCATGTTACTTATTTTAAACTCTGTAAATAAGATGTTCTGAAAAAAAGGTAGCAGATACATTCAAGTATTAAAATACATTTAGTAATTGGTAGGGAAGATATGACATATGTAGAATACATCATTTGATGGTAGTGGTCACAAGTCGAATACGAATGAACTAACTCGTCTCAGATAAGCACACTTTTTTTAGGAACTGCCTTTACCACCAAAACTTGCATAGAGGATACGTACGCACCAAAAAACACACACGTTCATGTGCGCGATGGCCTGCGCAAAAACCCACACATACACGCATACAAAAATGCAGATAGTCAACAACATTTGATTAAAGGTGTATCCTATTACAGCATCAGTTTCCGGGTCAATCAGCCATCAAATGGAAATGATACAATGCCTTTGCATAAATGGCTTTCGACGATTACTTATCTCAAGTGCAGGATGAAAGATTACATTTAGTTCTGCACCCCTGGATAGCTCTAATACTGGTGAAGTAAGTCATGATTGAAAGGCAAAACAGAAAAGACAACATCCTCATTTATAAAGGTGAGCCCATAACCTGTGGTTTGGTCGAGTTGGTTTGCTTCTGTCATGTTTTCTCTTTGTCTCCTAATAGAATAACTTTTCAGTTTTTGAAAAGTGTTTTTATTATCATTGTCACAAAAGGCTTCCATTTTTTATGTACAAAAAAATTATAATTTATTATGCCAGTATTGCAACAAGTATATACAATTTCATAGATTTCTGACTTTTTCTAATTCTGGATTGTTTTATTTTTGTTAGCAGAAACACTTGAAAAACTGACTGGGAGAAATGAACATTTCACAAACGTCTCAGCAGGTACAAAGCTTTCACCAACTTTGACATTATTTAATTATATCATATCACAGCGACTACTTTCTAATGATTGCTCTGTACAAATGTTCAGATTTTGCACCTAAATTGATTGAATATTTATGAAACGTCCATAAATTATACGTCTTTTATGATAGGTATATCAATTATTAACTTATTGTGTGTCTAATGTCATATCTTTCAGAACATCCTGGAAGACTACACACCACAAACCCTTTCTGTTCTTACTGCAGCCTACGTACTCAACCTCCTCCTGGGTTTCCCTGTCTACGTCTACGTCTTGTGGCTCATAAAAGAAGGCGTAGGGGGGTCTGTGGCCTCAGACTTCTTCTCCATCAACCTGGTGCTGTCAGAAACAATCTTTTGCCTGTCCGGCATCTTGGTTTTTCTTGATTTTTATGTTTTGGGCGGCTCTCTTTTCCTCGGCAGAGCATTCTTTAACGAGTTCATCTGTGTAGCTCGCCCTCTGTTCCAGTGTTGTATCTGTTTGGAGCGTTACCTAGCAGTGGTCCACCCTCTGCTCTTCCTAAAGTTCAAACCGCTCAGGTACAAAATGGCCTCGTCTGGCTTCATCTGGTTTTTAGTGATTGGGTGTTGTGTTAGCGGAGCTCTTGTCTCTTTTCCAGATAGCATATTTTATTTTTACATGGCGGAGTACATGTCTGTGTTCTCAGTGAAGGCTTACTGCTGCGTCTCGGTTCTGAGGGTTCTGAAACGACCCGGGCCGGGGGATGGGGACAGGGAGAGAGAAGGGACAAACAGCATGAAGCAAAAGGCTTTCTCCATCATCCTGGTCAGTGTGATGTCTCACCTGTTCACCATCCTGCTCGTCATTGCGACCATACCACTAGAATCCAAGCTGTCCGTAAAGGATTTTTACCTCGCTGTCGCCATTTGCTTCTTTTTCATGGTGCTTCTTGGCTTTCTTCACCCTTTCCTCTACGTTTGGAAATGTAGGAAACTTCCCTGTATCACGCCGTCTTAAGGCACAAAGGCTAAAACACAGCAGCGCCGGGGCACGTCAAGTGCCGCCCTAAACAAATAGCCAGTTACAAGCTACTTGGAAATTGTAGTGAGCTAAGCTACCAGTTACTCTACATTTAATGAAGCTTCACTACATTGCAGCTACTCACAGAGAAATGTAGCTAAGCTAAGCTACAGGAACGTCGCAAAAGTAGTTCACTACATCCAAGCTACTTTTTTTTTTTTACATGAAACCAACTTTATTACAACTCAGTCACTGATATCTTAGTGATCAACACAACTGTCAGTCAAACAGATAAGCAGGCAAAAAATATTCAGTTTATTAATCAATAAACTGTGTATGTTTATAGACAGACTAAGTTAAAGTTTAAATATAATGCAAGCTCGTGTTGCAGCACCCGCGAAACTGTATTCATGCTGCAGCAGTCATGGATGATGATTGATGATTTTAGTCATGCTTCTGCCGGCTACAATATAGGTCCGTGTTTGGCGGTGGCCTATTTACTAATCCAGCCATTTCATTTTAGACCGCAGCAGAAAGCTGGGCGTCAGAAATGTAGCTTGTGTGGACGCTACCGCACTACTGGATCAATAAAATAGCTTAGCTACTGAAAAGCTATTGATTCAGAAAACAGCTACGCTACCAACAAGCTACTGAGAAGCTACTTGTAGCGATGCTACTGCCCATCACTACACACAGCAAGTCAACAAAGTGCAGACATTAGCTTAAAACCATGTGTGGACCTCACTATCTCAACTTGGTACAGCCCCACTACCTTAACTTGATACCACCCTTATAGCTCACATTCACCTCTTTTTGTTTAATTCTGGGACCCCACAAAGGTAGTTTTTCATTATTAAAAAAAATCTGTATTTACCATATACTGGCCATTCATGTAGCACATCATTTTATCCTCGTCTTGAAGTCGGCACTTTTGCTCCTGTCTCCTTAAGGTCCCCCTCCCTAAAAGCCCACCTTCTTCTGATTGGCCAACTTTGCAGAAGCCTGCCCAGGGCCGTGCTGTGCCGGTAGAAGATGACCATATAAGAAAACCCGAGGCACACTGACGTCAGTTTGCCCCCGGAATATAAAAAAAATGGTTGAAAACCGAGCGTTTAGACCCGTCTGAAGCCTGAGGTTTTTGTTGACAGGAATTACTTATACATTTGTTTACCTCATAATTTGAAACTTTGGTCACGTGTAATATGAAAATCTGAAATCGTAACCCCATTTTTATGTCAGAAAAGACGGAAAGGCATCATAGGTCTCCTTGAACTTGACAGGGCTCCACTACCTCAACTTAATCTCCAGAGCTACAGCTCGCTAGGCGATATCTTTTTTGCCGTTATCTTTATTGCGACGGGATTTTGAGTAACTCAGGATAATTCTCGACTCCAACAACTAGTCTCTCCTCGTCCATTTTACAAACACTAAAGACAGCGACCGCAAGAGGTGAGGAGAGGGAAGTCGAGTTGTAGCAGGAAGAGGGACTATGGGAGCTGGGATGTCCAAAACAGCCTTTACTGTTTTTTCGAGGAACAACTGAATGAATATTCCAGTCCCCTTTGTCTTTAAAGTATATTAATTGGGTCAAGCCTACTTATTCATGTGCAATAAGTAAGCAGTTCTCTTCCCAATTATTGAGTAATAAACATATTATTTTTGAGCATGTATTATCTTTTGTCTCCTGTCAATATTTTCATTTAATAAACAAATACATTTTGTCCTTAATGTTTTTTTTTTCGTTGTTTTTACAGCTGTAATCGATGCAGTTCAAACATCTGTCAGCAAACCAGGGTTGCATCATGTAACTGCATGCCTCATTTGAAAGCTAATGTAAAAATATCCTTTGATAAACTGCCAGTGTGGTTGACCTCTGAAACTAAACTATTGTTCAATGTGCCCACGCCTTTCTCTACGCTTAAAGAGTCCATGAATCATTTCTTTCACATCCCGTCAATCTTTCTACCTTTGCATGGGACGATCTCGTTCTAGACCATTGGCATTGTTGCTTTCAGCCTAAGTAAATAAAGATGGCTTATTGTTGCTACTGTAACATCATCAGATGTTTGTTATTTGTTGTTGTTGTATTTGTTGTTAATTGTGAGCCTTACGTGCAGGGAAGATATGACAGAAAAACACCCAAGCAAATATTAAGTTGGAAGGTTCAAAACTTGTAAAGTGATCATTTGTAATGTAACCGAACTGCTCATTTTAAAGCTAATTTAACATTTGAGGAGGGTAGCCTAAAAATCGTTGGATAAACTGCCCGTGTGGCTGACATCTCGACATCAGACTATTAAAAGATGTGACCTCACTTTCCTATCTGCTTCCCGCATAAATAATTCAATCTCTTCCCATGTCTTTGCATGAGAAGTTCTACCTCATTTACTACATTTGCTTTTAAACAGGTGTACATGGTGTGCTCTGAGAAACATCCTCAGGAGACAGATCCAGCCATCCAGGTTGGACAGTTTCACATTTCAAAAGCAGCTTTCTCAATACTGAATATTAGGCTCTTGCTTTTGAAACTATTTAAAAGCCAAAGGGTGTTAATTTATTTCCTTACGATGTTTAACATTTGCTCAAGTTGAAAGAGGTCCTGTGAACCACATGAAGATGGACACAGCAACATTGGACAACTATCCTTTCTCACATTCCTGCAACGCAACCAATCAAACGGCGGGATTGTCCTCCAGCGTCCGCGACGTTGATGCTTTGACGGTAGAGCATGTCATCAGCCTTCTGGTGGGGTTTCCGACCAACGTCTATGTCCTGTGGCTGATTGCCACCGAGGCAGGACTGTCGGTGAACTCAGAATTCTTCACTATTAACTTGGCTGTCTCAGAAATCACCTATGACTCTGTTGACATCGTTTTCACTGTCTATTATGTCATTGGACCATCTGCTGTTCTCCAACAACTTAACGCATTTTTCACTGGGTTTGCTTTAACTGGTCGCCCTCTGTTCCAGTGTTGTATCTGTGTAGAGCGCTACCTAGCAGTGATCCACCCTGTTCTCTTCTTAAAATACAAACTGCCAAGGTACAAGGCAGTCTGCGCTGGTCTGGCATGGGTGATAATATTTTGCAACAGTTTAATCTGTATGTGGGCAGAATTCTCCAAAACATTCTTTATCTACAACATTGTTTGTTATGTTCTATTTTTTCTTGTAAAGATATTTTGCTGCCTTGCTGTCCTCAAGGCTCTGAAGCGGGCTGGTCCAGGGGAAAGGGACAGGGAGAGAGAAGGGACAAACAGCGCCAAGCATAAGGCTTTCAAGATAATTTTGGGGATCTTGGTTTCAGTGTTGATCAGCTACACGTCAGTTCTTGTGGTATTCCCCCTTGTGATTTTCTTTGATGAAACTGTAATGTCTGTCGCCATTCCATTTTGCTTCTCTACTCTTGCAGTCAGTGGACTAGTTCAGCCATTTCTTTTCCTTCACAGAGTAGGTAAACTATCCTGCGATAAGTTCAAATGGTGAAAAGCTTAAGTTTGTGACCCTATAAAAAACTGTTATTTAAAGGGAAAAATTGAATAAGTAGGTTTAATTTTCATGTATCTTACGTTTGTCTAGACAAATACGGGTAATCATTTTTGTGAATTCTCTATTTAAAACAGTCACATTTTTTAAGTGTGATACAATCCAGTCCTGCAAAACAAACAACTGGCCTTGGGATTATTGCATTGTTTGCAAATCAATTTCAACCAATCAAACAAGTTGGTCTATACTGACATATAAGGGCAGATGTGCTGGATTGTATTTAAATGCACTCTCTGAAACCACAACAATGACACTCATTCAAACATTGGCGTTTTAGGAGGATGGATAGGCCAAACCATTTACATGGAAATAGTTTGGACAATATTAATATATAACAATCAGATCTGCAGTTTTTTTGTTTTGTTTTGTTTGTAATTGTCAATCGCTTTGCGTCCCGGTGTTTGTATAATGTATAATATAATGTTTGTAATATGTCATTGGATTGGTTTTGACAGAGCAAACTTCACAACTAATATCAAACTACCTGCCTGTATGAATTAAGTGCAAGCGTTATTGTGCGGTGCACATGCTGTAGTTAACAAAACATGACCACAAACTTAATCCAGTCCTCCATTTTAGACATTTTCACACATCGTGTGAAACATATATTTGGTTGTTATTTAATAAGAGTATAAAAGGATTTTCCAGACCATATTTTTACATGGTCAAATAACATTTACATTTTTCTTCTTAAATTTTGTTTGGTGTTGTCTTTAATTTCTAACTGATATTAAACAGGGAACTTTTGTAGAGGAGACCAAGTTTCAGTCGGTTACCCCTGTATGAATGACAATAAATGTATAATATCCGTGTTCTTAGAAAAGGCTTGTTGCTGCGTTTTGCTTCTCAGGGCTCTGAAGCATCCTGGGGTTGGCGGAGGGGACAGGGAGATATAATGGAAACCGACTTTTAAGAAACCAAAACGTTTAAAATGATTTAAGTCAATGGGATGTTTCATTCAGACACTCTTCTGCCCTCATTGTTATCTTGCCATTGCAATCAAAACAGACTACATTTATTTTCATTTTTTCCAGTTTTTCTTTCTTCATGCTCACAAAGTTTCTCCACCTGAATGAACTATATGCTGTGAAGAGAGAGTATCAGCAGAAGAGGAAACAATGCTATTTAAACTGAAGTCACTATATGCTGTGTCCTCAGATGAAGCCGTCAAACAAAAACACTCACAAACAGGGAGAGAGATAAAGAGAGGGAGAGAGAGAGATAAAGAGAGGGAGAGAGAGACAGAGATATCACAGTGAGGAAGAGAAGCCAGAAAGAACCAGCTAGAGAGTAACGGTGAAAGAGGTCAAAGTATTATAGCCTGACTGGTGTCTCTGTTGCATTGCCTAAACAGAGAATAAAATTCACAAAATGGCAGATTTCAGGGTAATTCTCAAACTATTCCTGAAGATTTCAACACCAATGTACCCATGTCGGTTATGTGTTCCGCTCCGTGTCCTTTCTGCTATCCATAAATCTATGACAAATGTTGTGTGTGTGTGTGTGTGTGTGCGTGTGCGTGTTTGGTTGTTTACTGTATGCTTTGTATCTTCCATCATATTTCCAAAGCCTCATTACTTTGGTTCATCAACACCTTCCACAGAGAGGAGAGACTTTTCATGCTTCAGTTATCCTCAACTCCCTTTATCTAGCCCAAAAATAAATTAACAGCACGACTTGCTCTGAACACTTTTTTGCAGTGCAAATTTCATTAAGGCCCTAGCAAGACACTTAATGTCAGGATAACTAAAAGATTCTCCATCTTTCTTTCTTTTTCTCTTTTTCTTTTTCTTTCATTCTCTTCCCCCTTTCTGAAATATAGTCAAGCAAGCAATCTGCCACTTTTTTGTACTCCACTCAGCATTATTTCTGAGCTCTGGTTTTTACAAAGTGCAATTGTGTGTGTGTGTATAGGGGGGGGGGGGGGGTCTCACCTCTCCATTCATTTAGGGTGAATCCAGATTCTATCTCTTTGTCTTCTTGTCTTCGCCATATGTGTGTACAGTTCTTATAGCATTTCGAACGCAAAGAAGCCTGGCACCTCCCAACATTACAAGAGCTAAGGCGGGACGACTGGCCATCTGTCAATCAAAGAACTGTCTCAGCCTTGTTGTTGGCTGATGCGTCACTAATCAGTGTGGTCCTTTCGGGGCTTTTCTAACACCCCCTGTTCTCTGGCATGAAAGGAAAGCTCCTGCTGTTTTTCCGGGGCAGGTGAGAAAATGAGAAAAGGTAGAGGAAGATTCCGTAATGCAAATGATGAGCGAATGAGGGAAAACCGAGGCAGTGATGGAGGAGGAAAAGATACAAAGCAAGGCAGTGATGGAGGGGGAAAAGATACAAACCGAGGCAGTGATGGAGGAGGAAAAGATACAAAGCAAGGCGGTGATGGAGGAGGAAAAGATACAAAGCAAGGCAGTGAAGGAGGAGGAAAAGATACAAAGCAAGGCAGTGATGGAGGAGGAAAAGATACAAAGCAAGGCAGTGATGGAGGAGGAAAAGATACAAAGCAAGGCAGTGATGGAGGAGGAAAAGATACAAACCGAGGCAGTGATGGAGGAGGAAAAGATACAAAGCAAGGCAGTGATGGAGGAGGAAAAGATACAAAGCAAGGCAGTAATGGAGGAGGAAAAGATACAAAGCAAGGCGGTGATGGAGGAGGAAAAGATACAAAGCAAGGCAGTGATGGAGGAGGAAAAGATACAAAGCAAGCCAGTGATGGAGGAGAAAAAGATACAAACCGAGGCAGTGATGGAGGAGGAAAAGATACAAAGCAAGGCAGTGATGGAGGAGAAAAAGATACAAAGCAAGGCAGTGATGGAGGAGGAAAAGATACAAAGCAAGGCAGTGATGGAGGAGAAAAAGATACAAAGCAAGGCAGTGATGGAGGAGGAAAAGATACAAAGCAAGGCAGTGATGGAGGAGGAAAAGATACAAAGCAAGGCAGTGATGGAGGAGGAAAAGATACAAAGCAAGGCAGTGATGGAGGAGGAAAAGATACAAAGCAAGGCTGGAAATGAAGAAAGACACGTCATGCGATTTTCCCTAACCAGTGTTTTTTTTCCCCCCGGCACGGAATTCACTCATTTGACTTATATTTACATTTGAAACTGTAAAAAAACAAGTCATACGATAGATTAAAGTATTAAAATACATTTAGTATTATGCAGGGCAGATGTGGCTAGGTAGAATACATAATTTGATGGTAGTGGTCACGTGTTAAATAAAAATACATTAATTGATCTCTTGTTTTTTTGTTTTTTTGGAACTGCCTTTACCACCAAAACTTGCATACAGAGTGTGTAAGCACACACAGACACACACACACACACACAAACTATTTGTGTGCGCGATGGCCAAACACACACATACACGCGTTCAAAAACACACACAGATCGCCAACAACATTTGATTAAAGGTCTATCCTAGTACAACATCCGTTTCCTGCTCAATCAGCCATCAAAGGGAAATTATACAATGCCTTTGCATAAATGGCTTTAGACGATTACTTAACTCAAGAGCAGGATGAAAGATTACATTTAGTTCTGCACCCCTGGATAGCTCTAATACCGGTGAAGTAAGTCATCATTGAAAGGCAAAACAGAAAAGACAACATCCCAATTTATATAGGTGAGCCTATAACCCGCGGTTTGGTCGTGTCGGATCTTATGATTACAACAGTGTGCTTCTGTCATGTTTTCTCTTAATCTCCTAACAGAATCACGTTTCAGGTTGTGAAAAGTGTTTTTACATCATTGTAACAAAATGTAAAAAGGTTACATTTTCATGTCATCAAAAGGTGTATTATGCAGGTATTATTACACATACACCATTTCATAGATTTCAGATTTTGTCTATTTCTGGATTGATTTATACAAGAAACGCTTGTGCGACTGACTGGGAGAAATGAACACTTCACAAACCTCTCAGCAGGTACAAAGCTTTCACCAACTTTGACATTCGATTGATATTTTATTCCAGAATAATTATATCGTATATATGAATGTGACTGCTATCTAATGCTTGCGCTGCACAAATGTTTATATTTTGCCAAATTATTATTATTATTATGACAAACGTCTATAAATGATACTGGATAGCCATTTATCAGCTTTTAGTGTCTAATCTCCTATCTTCTTTCAGAACATCCTGGAATACTACACACCACAAACCCTTTCTGTTCTTACTGCAGCCTACGTACTCAACCTCCTCCTGGGTTTCCCTGTCTACGTCTACGTCTTGTGGCTCATAGCAACCGGAGTAGGAGGGTCTGTGGCCTCAGACTTCTTCTCCATCAACCTGGTGCTGTCAGAAACAATCTTATGCTTGTCCGGCATTTTGGTTTTTTTCGATTTTTTTCTGTTGGACGGCTCTCTTTTCCTTGGCAGAATGTTCTTTATCGAGTTCATCTGTGTAGCTCGCCCTCTGTTCCAGTGTTGTATCTGTCTGGAGCGTTACCTAGCAGTGGTCCACCCTCTGCTCTTCCTAAAGTTCAAACCGCTCAGGTACAAAATGGCCTCGTCTGGCTTCATCTGGTTTTTAGTGATTGGGTGTTGTGTTAGCGGAGCTCTTGTCTCTTTTCCAGATAGCATATTTTATTTTTACATGGCGGAGTACATGTCTGTGTTCTCAGTGAAGGCTTACTGCTGCGTCTCGGTTCTGAGGGTTCTGAAACGACCCGGGCCGGGGGATGGGGACAGGGAGAGAGAAGGGACAAACAGCATGAAGCAAAAGGCTTTCTCCATCATCCTGGTCAGTGTGATGTCTCACCTGTTCACCATCCTGCTCGTCATCGCGACCATACCACTAGAATCCAAGCTGTCCGTAAAGGATTTTTACCTCGCTGTCGCCATTTGCTTCTTTTTCTTGGTGCTTCTTGGCTTTCTTCACCCTTACTACTACCTTTGGAAAAGTAGGAAACTTCCCTGTATCACGCTGTCTTAAGGAGTTACTTGTTCATTCACTATTAGTATGAAAGGTCCTACAAATTATGAATGTTGTGTGGCTTAACCATTCTTGGCAAGAGGTTTCATCAAAAATTCAGCGATGAAAATGTTATTCTTTTCAAGAATCCTAACCACGAAAAGAATCCATATTTTGTTTTATTTCTATAATGCTGTGGCCAAGGTGATCCCCAATCCTGCCGTTACTACCGCCTAACCTTGTTCAACTAAATTAAGGTGATCATTCCGGTCTCCTTTGTCTTTAAATTATGTTAATTAGGCTAAAGGGATAGTTGAAATGGAAAAGCAAGACGTTGTTGTTATTGAAACAGATTGACAGTTGGAGCTACTGCAATGAACCTTTGTTTTACCTTGTGTATAGTAGGTGAGGGACCTGACATCCAAAGTAGAGTGGTGACAGTAGACATATACTGTAATGTATGTAATAACAACAGTGTTATGCTTTTACATGTTCATTCGACATTTCCTACTATCGCTAGGCTACCTTTACACGCAACTAACTCAATACTGGACGGATGGACATAAAATTGATGTCCATCATCTCGTGTGAAAGTTGGGGCATATCTTATTTCTCAAAATGTGGACTTATCACCTTAAGCCAATGGATTCATGTGCAATAAGTAAGCAGAGGATGTGGCACACAGATAAGCAGACTCTTTTAAATACTCCTTCTCTTCCCTTTGTGATATGAACTATTTATTTAGCAATAAACATATCATTTCACAAATATTCACTTTTTTTGTTTGTATCCTTTGATAAACTGTCAGTGTGGTTGACCTCTGAAACTAAACCATTGTTCAATGTGCCCACGCCTTTCTCTACGCTTAAAGAGTCCATGAAACATTTCTCTCACATCCTGTCAGTCTTTCTACCCTTGCATGGGATGGCCTAAATCATTTACATTTGTTTCAAATGAGGTATACATTGTGCACTCCAGAAAACATTCCATTTAGGATTTAGGCATCCAGGTTCGATATTTTCTTGATTTATGTTAAATATATATTTTTGGATTGAATTGATTAATATGTGTGTTTCTTGCATCATTTTATAATGCTGTGAGTATTTATTCAATTTACCGTGATGAAGTTGAGTGTGCAGAGTAGGGCCGGCCCAAGCCTTTAACAAGTTAACCACTTGAATTGCTTTTGGTTAAAATAATGTGCAATTGGCAAGTGCAGAACAACAATAAATTACGATTAAAATAAAATAAGTTAGAACAGAATCTCGCTCAGTAAAGTTTTCCTTTAAAGGCAGTGGCCCCTTACCAGATCAGTCTTTTCTGAGTCGGACAGGACAGATGACCACTCAGCTGGGTCAATTGGAGGAGCTGCTGATCCATGGTGTTGGCTGGGAGTTCCCCAGGGAGTAGATGTGACATCGATCTCAATGACCACAGAAGTAGATAGGGAAATCAAATGTATAATTACAATCAGAAATATTTATTTTAGGATATTCTACTGTAAACTGAGCAAATACAAAGGCTACTCAAACCGCACAATCACCATTTGGCCACCGGTATAGAAAAAGAATCACCCACTTTGTGTATTTCCTCCTGGACTTCCCTTCCAATGTCTGCGTCCTGTGGCTGATTCAAACAAGTTGGTCTACACTGACATGTACGTCAGAGGCAGCTGTGCTGGATTGTATATAGGTGCAACCTCTGAAACCGTAAAAATGACCCTCCATCAAACATCTGCATTTCTGGAGGATGGCTAGCTAAAACATTTACATGCAAATAGTTTGGACAATATTGGGTGACATCTGATGTGGTGTTTTTTTGTTTCGCTTTTTTTGCATGAGTTACTGTGTGTGTTACAAGTATGTAATTGCATTGGTTTTGCCACAGGAAATTTCACACCTAATATCAAACTTCCTATGTAAATTGAGTGGAAGCATTGTTGTGAAGTCACTTGCTGTAGTCAACAAAGCATGCCCACAAACTGGATCTAGTCATCCAGGTTATACATTTTCAAATTTCCTGTGACTCATATCAGGTTGTTGTTTAATAAAATAATTGATAAATGTAAAAAAATTTAAATATCCAAACAGCTTAAAGTCTTACAATTGTTAAATAACACAATTTCATTTATTTATTTCTGTGAATTTTACATAGAAAGTCTATAAAATAGTCATGCATAATCTTGTAATAATAAATAATCCTACTCTTTAGTAATAATCATTATTTACTGAGTAATAAAGATGTATTACCTGTACAAATCTTGAGTGTTCAAACCATTTACATTTGAATATATTTCATATTTTGTCAATTACGACCCTCCTCATAGTTGTCACAGCTGTAATTTCTTCTGGCAGAACTATGATATATGCAAGCCATTCATAGAAAATATGTGAACCAGGGCCAGGGGAAAGGGACGGGGAGAGAGCAGGGACAAACAGTGCAAAGCTCAGGGCATTTAAGATAATATTAGTGATCCTGCTTTCCATGCTGATCAGTTATACTACAGTGTTCGTGGGATTCCCACTTGCGATTATGCTAGATCATACCACAATGGCGTGGGTGACCTCCATTTTGTTTGCTGTCAGTGTAGTCAGTGGGTTCGTCACGCCTTGTCAGTACCTGCACAGGGCAGGTAAGCTACCCTGTATCAAGGCATTCTAAAAACCCAGGAAATCAATTATTCACCAATCATCACCATCCAAAATAACAAATCTATGAATTCTAAATCCTATTGACATGTTTTTTTTTCCCCTTCTCATTGTGTATTTGACGAGGGCTATGGATATACTAACTCTCTCTGTATCGATAACTCTCTGCATTTTGACCGGGTTCATATTCACTGGCCCTCTGTTCCAATGTTGTATCTGTGTGGAGCGTTACCTCGCAGTGGTCCACCCTGTCCTCTTCGTGAAGTACAGACCTCTGAGATACCGACTGGCCTGTTCTGGTCTGGCCTGGTCTGGTTGATGATATTTGTCTGCGGTTTAATGTTTATGTGATCACATTTTTCAAATATAGAATTAGTCTTTGAGACATTACGCCTTAGTAGATCTAATTTAATAAACACTGAAGTGTTGGCTACAATGTTGTTTAACTACTTTTTACTGTTTTACTTTATAGCTATCCCATCTGCCATATCTCCTGACATAAAAAGTGTATGTTAAAACATAAACTAAAATGCCCCCTTGGTTGTCGGTTCTATCCCCGGCTCCTCTGATCCACAGGGCGAAGTGTCCTTGAGCAAGGCACTGAACGTTAAGTTGCTCACGATTGGCTGGGCTAGCGCCATTCGTGACAGCTCCGTCCCCATTGGTGTGTGAATGAGAGGCCAATTGTAAAGCGCTTTGAGTACTGATAAGGTCAATAAAAGGGCCATATATGTGCAGTCCATTTCCCATGACGTAAAGGACCTGCTCATTTTAAAGCTAATTTAACATTTGAGGAGGGTAGCCTAAAAATCGTTGGATAAACTGCCCGTGTGGCTGACATCTCGACATCAGACTATTAAAAGATGTGACCTCACTTTCCTATCTGCTTCCCGCATCCATACATCAAACTCTTCCCATGTCTTTGCATGAGAAGTTCTACCTCATTTACTACATTTGCTTTTAAACAGGTGTACATGGTGTGCTCTGAAAAACATCCCCAACAGCCAGATCCAACCATCAAGGTTGGACAGTTTCACATTTCAAATGTATCTGTCTGAATATTAGGCTTATTTGACCACACATATGACCATCCAATAAAGTTCAATAAGAACTAAAAAAGCCAAAGGGTAATTCATTTATTTTGTTATGATGGTTAATATTTGTAACTGTTTAAATAGTTTAAATTGCCGTATTAGACAAACAGCCTTTGGACAGAAAAAAAGTTAAAAGGGGTCCTGTGAGCAACTTGACGATGGAAACTACAACATTGGACAACTATCCTTTCTCACATTCCTGCAACGCAACCAATCAAACGGCGGGATTGTCCTTCAGCGCTTTATATGATATTGACATTTTTACGATTACGCATGCTGTCAGCATTGTTCTGGAATTCCCAATCAATGTCTTTGTCCTCTGGCTGATTGCAACCGAGGCAGGAGTGTCAGTGAACTCAGAATTCCTCACTATTGACTTGGCTGTCTGAGAATTCACTACATTGTTGAAATTCTTTTCCGAGTCCATTATATGTTATATGTTATAACAGGTTGCCCTGTGTGCCAGTGTTGTATTCGTGTGGAACGTGATCTAGCATTCAGAGGTGTTGTGCCAATTCACGGCTGAGGGGGCACGTGCCCCCTCAATTGTTTGATTAAAATGGTTCGATCTCAAATCCCTAGTATTATGTAAATAAGCGAAACTCGTCCTGCTCAACCTGCTTGCTTGCTAACTTGAGTAAATAATAAATGGAGTTGTGAAACTGTGCCCCCACCAAAAACGTGAGTGCAGGACTGTTCTACACTGTGCTCTTCATGAAGTACAGACCCCTTAGGTACAGATAGCCATTTTTATCGGCCATCTCCCCCATGGAGAATGAGCACGAGGTGTGGTCAAGACTGATCAAATATGAATGAAAAATTACGTATAAATAGAATGTCTCAGCAGTATCGCACCGTTGTAACGAAGAGAGAGTTGAGCCGAAAGGCAAAGCTCTCAATCTTCCGGTCTATCTTTGTTCCTACTCTCACCTATGGTCACGAAGGATGGGTCATGACCGAAAGAACGAGATCACGGATACAAGCGGCCGAAATGAGTTTCCTCCGGCGGGTGGCTGGCTTCTCCCTTAGAGATAGGGTGAGAAGTTCAGTCATCCGGGAGGGACTCGGAGTAGATCCGCTGCTTCTTTGCGTAGAAAGGAGCCAGTTGAGGTGGTTCGGGCATCTAGTTAGGATGCCACCTGGCCGCCTCCCTAGGGAGGTGTTCCAGACACGTCCAGCTGGGCGGAGGCCACGGGGCAGACCAAGGACCAGGTGGAGGGATTATATCTCCATGCTGGTCGGGGAGCGCCTTGGAATCCCCCAGTCAGAGCTGGCGGATGTGGCCCGGGAAAGGGAAGTATGGGGCTCCCTGCTGGAACTACTACCTCCGCGACCCGATCGGACAAGCGGACGAAGATGATGAGGATGATGATGATGATGAATGTCTCAGCAGTGAAGCACCAAACCACACAAGACAACTCTTCTGAAAGAAAGTTGTAAAAAAACAAAAAAAAAAAAAGGGGGGGGGGGTTATCATTCTCACGTAAATGGCGGACACAAAGAGAACGTTGTGTGAAACAGTTCCTCAAAAGAGCCGTCTTATTGTCCCTTTCACAGGGACAATCCGTGTTTGCACACACCAACGGCGTCTGCTGGGATTTCTTACGGCAGAACTAGGACATATGCAAGCCATTCATAGAAAATATGTGAACCATAAAATTGCTGTACAATTTGAGGGGCAAATATTTGTATAGGCTGCTAAATGAGGTGTGCCTACTTGATGCCAGGCTAGTGTAGGCCTGCTGGTACAGTGAGTCCTCCCTTCTCTGTCTGGGTCATAAGTCTCAATGGGATTTCTCTCACATCCTGTCAATCTTTCCACCTTTGCATGAGAAGTTCTGCATCATTTAGAACATTTGCTTTAAACAAGGTATACATATTGTAATCTGGAAAACATCTTCCTCACAAGCGGGATACAGACATCGAGGTTGGACATCTTTTTTTCATCTCAATTTTAACACATTTGACAGAGGCTCTCATTTGTTAAATATTGATAGGCTACACACTTGGGACTTGTTAACGATGTAATTGGGTCTAAAAAAATAAATAATAATAATAATAATATATATATATATATATATATATGTATATATGTATATGTATATCTATATATATACAGATATATCAATATCATTATTTATTTTGTTTCCTTCCATAGATGTCTGGTATTTGGTCATGTTTGAAAGCTTATTTACTTGTGCAGAGGCGATATAACACATCAAAAATGATTTATCTGCAAAGTAAACATTCTTTTAAAGTTGTTTTATTATGTTTTCTGTCCTTTTTAGACAGCAACAAGTTGAATGTATGTGAAGCTTCAGAACAACTTGAAGATGAATACAACAACATGGACCAACTCTACTTTGTCACAATCCTACAACACAACCGATCACACAGCCGAATCATCCGACGACAACCTTTATTTTTCAGACTTTTTTTTAAATGTAACCTTTGCTATCAACTTCTTCCTGGGCTTTCCGACCAATGCTTATGTCCTGTGGCTGATAGCGACCGGAGCAGGAGGGTCTGTGATCTCAGACTTCTACGCTCTCAACTTAGCTGTATCTGAAATCACTTACTGTACTATTCATCTGTTGGCTTTAACTGCTTTAAAGATTGGAAAAACTGCTGTTTTCCGACGCATTTTTGCCTTTTTCAGTGGGTTTTTCATCACTGGTCGGCCTCTGTTCCAGTGTTGTATCTGTGTGGAGCGTTACCTAGCAGTGGTCCACCCTGTGCTCTTCTTAAAATACAGAGTGCTGAGATACAAGGCAGTCTGTGCTGGTCTGGCATGGCTGATGATTTTTGGCTCCGGTTTCACATCTATGGGCTTAAATTTCGCAAATTATTACTACGTCTACCACCTCATCAATTATGTTCTATTTTTTCTTGTAAAGATGTTCTGCTGCTTTGCCGTCCTCAGGGCTCTGAAACGTCCTGGGCCAGGGGAAATGAAGGGGCAGAGAGAAGGGACAAACAGCGCAAAGCTCAGGGCATTTAAGATAATATTAGTGATCCTGCTTTCAATGCTGATCAGTTATACTACAGTGTTCGTGGGATTCCCACTTGCGATTGTCTATCCAGGAATATTGGAGGTGACCTCTATTATGTTTGCTGTCAGTGTGGTAAGTGGGCTTGTCCAGCCTTGTCTTTACCTGTACAGGGCAGGTAAGCTACCCTGTCTCAAGTTCTTTCTAAAAACCCTGGAAAATAATTGTTCATAAAATCAAAATAACAACATAATACGATATGAATAATATATTTTATTTATATATCACTTTTCTAAAAGCGAAAGACTCTTCACTTAGCAAACAGTAAACATGGCAAATGACAATGACACAGCAAGAACGTGTCAAACCACAAAACAAGAAAAAACGCAAAACTAAGGGTTTACTTGTTAAGGGTAGGCCAAAGAGAAAATACCATTTACCTACTCACTCTCAATTAACTATATTTAGTCAAACCTTGGTACTCGGACATCTGTTTGTGAGAAATACAACACCCTCAAATATTCTGATGGCAATTAATTGGTATACAGGCATGTGGGAGCAGTGTATTGAATTCTATTCTGTTTAAAAAAACAGATAGATATGTTTATATATATATATATATATATATATATATATATATATATATATATATATATATATATATATATATATATATATATATATACTGTATACAATATATTATTTCTTTATTTACATTATGCAGTATATTATATTATATTTAGGAATTTAATTTCCGGCAATGATTTGCAATAAATCGGATTGAACCTATCTTAGCTAACCCGTTTCCGTTAGAAGTGTGCTGTGAAATGAATGCGTTATAATGTTTTCAACATATTTTAGTATAGTTCATTCAACTGAAATGCAAAAAAAAAGAAAAATAATAAATACATGATCCATAATTTTTCTTCAAATTACTCTGCACAACATGCAGGCTTGTGTTCTTAGCAGGTTAGCATATCCATTTCATTAGACCTTAGACGATGATCAAAAACTAGAAAACTATAACATACTGTGTATGGCATGCTTGCTTTATGTAAAGCCTATGTAAAGTATGACTAACTTTCAACCATTTAACTTGGGTATGTTTGCGTATTGTAATTATGTAAGTAGTAACTCAACCGGTCACACCACATCCTAACTGGGTTTACTGAACTATAGTTCCTAAGCATTAAGCACCATTCTTGGGCACTGGGTTTACTGAACTATAGTTCCTAAGCATTAAGCGCCATTCTTGGGCACTGGGTTTGTTCAGCTTCTACTCTATCTCTACATGGAGGGCAAACTGTCCTTCAGCCTGTTACAGTTTTTAACCATCACTTCGACTTCGAGTAAAAACAACAAACAACAAACCGGGCGAGGGAAACAGGGACAGAGAGGGGACCAACTCCCTGATGAAGACCTTTAAGATTATTCTTGTGATCCTGCTTACCATGTTTTTCGATGATGTCCCTTTTTTTTGTCGCTGTCGCATGGAAGACGTACTTGTACCACTGGCACTTTGTAGTCGCTACTTTACGTTTGCGTTAACATCAACCGTGTGACTGGCTTGGTCCAACCAGTCCTGTATATCAGAAGAGCGGGAAAACTACCTTGCATGAGAAAGGGCTAAGCTGTTTTTCGGCCTGTTGCATTGTGTTTAGGTGTTTAAACGCTGCTTTATAATTAACCAAATTTTATATCTTATGAAGGTATAGTGCCGTTAGACAAAATAGCAATATCTATCTTTTTCATCTCCGTAGATCCCAAAATATTACACCTATGCAATATTAGCACTAAATATTTGCAATGTATCAAATATTACTAGATATTTACTTTTGCAATAAATAGTTTGTAAATGTATTTTTTATATTGCTGCAGCTTATGCTTACGAAATTCCTAAAATATGTTTAAAACTCCATCTTATAAACTATGGCTAACTGTTTTTTCAATCAAATGTAACTCATGTGCTTACTGTATAGTCTATAATCTTAAGAGAGGCAGCAACAATATCACAACATGGCGTCAACATCAATTAGATGAGTCACCAAAAGAAAGGTGCTGCAACATTACAGAGGGCTGACAAACAAGTGGGGCGTCATATTATAAAAAAAAATACCTTCTTCTAATATTTATTTACGTTTTTATTCAAATTTTTGGTTGTTTTACTGTAGTTAGAATACATTTGAAATGCCCTTTCCTGAGTGACCATGTGACGACAAATATTACGTCATTGATTAACATACTAAGTCACTCCTTTCATAGGGTGAGTGATATGCAAACTCTTCATAAAAAAGACGTTTGCATCGTTACCTCTCGGTGACAGCCCCAATCACCTCTGTGAAGACGAGCATCCCTTTCAACACGACAATGAGTAATATTTCACTTTACATTACTATAACGATTTCATTGTGTATTTTCGAGTGTCATATCCAATCTTTTGTCATAATACGTTTCGAAGAAATTTTTTGGAGTTAAAGGTTTTAGAGTGTTGGTGGTAAAAAAAAAATTCTATAACGATTTGGTTTTATTTTCATTTGTATAAAATACTTGATATGGGGTAGTGTCAGTCAAGAGGATAGCGCTTAATGTATTTTTTTGGGAATATAGAATGACTCGGTTGACATCATCTCTATTATAGGTCGTCTCCTAGACATGCACTTTTCGTCGGTCAACAACTCCAGTTCCCAGGATCTCTTTTTCTCAAGTGAAGTGTTCCATGTGCTCTACTTGGCCGCTAACTGTGGCAACATCCTCACAGGCCTCCCCACCAATTGTGTTGTCTTATGGCTCGTAGCAGCTGGGTCGGTATCCTCGCTGGCCACAGAGTTCTTCACGATCAACTTGACCGTGCTAGAGATCCTCTACGTCCCGGCCAACGTGCTCGTTTTGGCATGCCCTTCTCTGTCCCACGAAGACATCAACACCGCTGTGCATTTCTTCTCGGGACTAAACTGTTTCGGTCGACACCTGTTCATGGGTTGTATCTGCGTGGAGCGTTACCTGGCCGTGGTCCACCCCATGCTCTTCCTCAAGTTCAAATCGCTGAAGTGCAAGGGCGCTTGTTCTGGGATAGTCTGGGTGACCACGCTCGCATTCTGCGGGGTCTCCATGTATTGCAAACTGTCGAGTAGGTACTACAAAGTGCTGCTGGTCTATTGGATAGGGATTTTTCTGGTGAAATTATTTTGCGTCGTCTCGGTTCTTCTGGTCCTGAAACGACCCGGGCCGGGTGATAAGGAGGGAGAGACCACGGACAGCGCCAAGCTGAAGGCTTTCAAGATTCTCCTGGTGATCGCAGTCACCATGGCTACCGTCTACGTCCCGATGTTCGTCGCTGTCTCGTTGACGGTGTATTTTCTGGAACACGACATTCAAATTTCGTCCCTCCTCGTCACGTACTCCGTGACGATGCTGACGGGGTTCGTCCACCCGGCTCTCTACTTAAATAGGGCGGGAAAACTGCCCTGTGTCAGACACACCTAAAGAGGTGCATTCTGTTTTGTGTAATAATTAATTGTATTTGTTGTATTTCATAATATATACAGTAGCTTGGAGGTGTAAGCTTTAGGATGTAGAATGGTGAGGTTTGATTTCAAACACTGTCAAGTTGTGTTCTGCACTGATCACCATCAGTCATTCAAGGACTCCACCGCGCAATCCTCTGATTCCGAATGTTTTATCATGACCTGGTATTATATGTGGCTGATGTCAGTTACTTAGACATAAACAAGGTGCTAAACTCACCAGGAAGTAGCCGTAAGGCCACACTGGTTTAATAGGGTACCGGTGCGAGTCACAGAAATAAGTGCAAGGCACATACACAAACCTTTGGATTCATTAAAGAACCTTGAAAGTATATACACCATTTGGTTAACCCTTCAATAAAGCGGTCTGTTATTGTGTTTTGCGTGTGTGTGTGTGTGTGGGGGGGGGGGTTAAGCTTGAGCAGGGCAACACTTATGTTGCTTTAAGTTGCACAGTGAGCCTTTAATGTCCCAATATTTGTTAGTGGCCTACGTGTACACTGATAGCTCACAATGTCAACCTGGCCACAAGAATGTAAATCACACAATTGCTTTACCCCCAGATTTACATGTCAGGATCTCTGTGCTTTCCCAATGCTATCAACTTGTCATCATGCAAAATCTCTGTAAGCAAAACAAACAATAAAATGTATGACTCTAAAAGGGTATTGCTCTGTACATTTACATGACATTCTGTTTATAAAATTATTTTAACTTGAATGGGGCTTTATAAATGACGTGTACACATGACATTGCATTGCTCTACAAAAATGGCATGTTTGTTTTGCAATTTCATTCATTTAACCAACTTACGTCTATGGATGTTGGTGATAGTGGTGGCTCAGTAGGTATGTCTGCTATCTGGTGAGTTAAAAACCCACCTTGGAACACCACCACTAATGTGCCCTTGAGCAAGGCACTTGTCCCTAAATTGCTCAAGGTGGACTTTCCCTGTAGTCTCATTAGAAGTCGATTCAGATAAAAGCGTCAGCTTAATAACTCAAACATAATGTAGATGGTTTGCCAAATATGTAATTGCATTTGAGTCTGTTAAAATAAAATATGATTGGTGAAAGTCTTTATTCTGCTTATCTGGTGGGCCAGCGTAGGCTGACTTTAGATAGACTTCAATGTAACACAGTTCAGTTATATTTACAGTTACATTTAAGCAACTCAGTTGCGTGAAAATGTCAAGAAATATTCTTGTCTGATGTCCACGGAAGTTAACATCCAGTTTTCCTCTCCTGTCAGACTATACATCTCTGCATTGAGTTGATATGGACTAAGAGAGACTGTGTCGGCAACGGACTATCCCCTCCCTGCCTCTTCTCTCCTCTTTAAGCCACCTGCTAGCGAAAGAACAGAGCTAGCCTTTGTGGTTGCCACGGCTTCTTCATTAGGCTTCGCCTCACGCCACGCGTAGGCCTACACACTCCGATCCTGAGCGATCGTTCGTTTGATGAGTGGCGACCAATGGCTAGGTTTCCACAACATTTTCCATGTGACGAATTTTAAAATCTTATGGATATAACAACAAATACATTTTAAAAAGTATGTTTCTGTCTTAAACATCTGCTTGTATTTATGGCTGAATTAGCGAAGTTGCAAGTGGGGTCTTTGAAGTAGCCTAAATACATTGAAAACATCAACATACCACACATATCAATATTTCATTTGAAAAACAACATGATTATTTTTTTCTATGATGTGAAATGTGTCGACAGTTCAGCTCTGAGCAGAAAAACAGAAGATCACATTTCCCAACCGCACAGTTGATTTCATTGTATACACCAAATCCCAGAATGCCTAATTAGAATTATAGCAGTGGAGTTATTTCTGTGTCTAAGTTCTGACACCACACCAAGTGCCTGTAAGCGGTGTAGAGAGAGAGAGAGAGAGAGAGAGAGAGAGAGAGAGAGAGAGAGAGAGAGAAAGAGAAAAAAGCTAACACTTTTTTTCTAATTTTACTTTTAAGGAGTGAGAGAGAAAGAAAGATTTCCACACTCCCGGCTCACAAGCTAAGGCTCTCTTTGAGGGTGTAAGACTGACTGGTGTACACTTGTTTCAACTGAAACACAAGTCTTTATGTAACCAATTTGATTTGACCATAGGTGGTTTTCTGCCATATATTCCATTCGGGATTACCTGTGTCTATGTCCTTGTGGCAGTCAATTGGTCTATTCCTTTTTGTTGTGCTTATTGTTTTACTTTGCTTTACGTCAGCAGTGTGTTCATTTTCTGCGGGGCCAAACAGAGACTTCTAGTGCAGCTGCAGGCTAGTCTGTTGGCAGCTGTATGCTAATAGTCTGCCTGTTGTGCTTTCACAAAAAAAAAAAATATATATATCGTAAGTTTTTTGTTTTGTTTTTTGTTATACCACTATACCACTGCTGTAAACGCATAACTGTCATTTCTTAGAAGCGTTATGATTAATACAATATGTCACACCACTGCGTTAGACTTTATTTGAATGTGTTGGCCATGTTTCCACCACTCATCTCCATTCACTGTAATTTACCTCTTTTTTGGATGGCCCAGCTCGATGACGTGTGAGTGAAAATATACCAGTGATTACCATGAGTACTACCCGAAAACAATATAAAATAAACAAAACAAAATGTTGGGGTGCTCTCTCTCTCTCTCTCTCTCTCTCTTTCTCTCTCTCTTTCCCTCTCTCTCTCTCTCTCTCTCTCTCTCTCTCTCTCTCTCTCTCTCTCTCTCTCTCCATTAAGAATGTCTGATATGGGGAAATGTGCAGACAGCTGCTACTCGTTTGCAGCGATTGGACTCAGCTCTCGGCGTAATTAACGGCTCTGCGATCTATGACTCATTTCGTGCTGGTTGGGAGCAGCCTTGTCAGCCAGCCCTTTCAAACTTACCCACCCCCTTAGCAGACCCATGCAAATTGTTCCTTCCCTCATTAGCGCACTCTCGTTCATTCACTTACTAATTCGTTTAAGTGTTCGCGCACTTTTTTCTTTCTTTTCGCTTTCACGTTCAATAGTGCTCAATCAAGCTCACTTGCTCACTCAGACAGGAGGTCGATCATTTGATCACTCACTCGCTAATTCAGTTACGAGGCAATCGTTCACCTTAGTTATGGATTGTCCAACTAGCCTCCTTCATTCAGCTGTGTCAGTCTTTCGTAGTTTCTCAGTCTACCTTCCATCTAATTAATATCATTCAGCTCTCCGTTATCTTGTCTTTGACTGCTATTATTTTGCTATGTTTTTTTTTTATTTTTGTATTTATTTATTATTATCCGAACCATTCTTATACCTTGTGTTTACAGAAACAAAGAAATCCACTATGTCTCGCTACTAGCTGTTGACCTGGAACAGCCACACACACACACACACTCTCTCGACGGCCCTCACACCTTGCAAATTAAGATGCTAAATGTTGTGTTGGAAAGCATCCCAGGAGTGGTGATTTGTTTAGTCAGGTTCAGGACCAATGAGGAAGAGTGCACTCTTTAAGAGCCAAATTCAAACATCCACAAAACTAATATTTCACAAGCAGAATCAAATCAATTCAAATCTCAACCATACTCACCATCCTTCTATCCACAAATGACTATATCGGACTTCAGATTAAGCAGTTCACCAAGGCTGCCATACACCAGTGTAAAATCAAGCTATAGTGATAAAATTACAGTGAAGGTCGTCATTGAAGAGGTGTAAAAAAATATCGACTGTTATTGTTCTTATCTCATGTCTTAATTAAAATAAGTACACTAAGGTATGATGTAATATAAATAGCCCACATTAACCATATCACGTCGTCTTGTATCTTTCCTAATGTAGATCCTTTTTTATAGATATTATACGAATATAAATAAGGAGACAGATTATTCAGAATACCAATAGTTTGAAAGGTGGATGGGTAGTTAGTTTGGAGTCTGTTTTTCACCATTCATCACCGTGAGCTAAGCAATGGATTGATCCGATCAGTAACCTAGTACAGGAGGTTACAGACACAGGAGTCAGGAAGGGTATGGACCTGCTGTGGCACTGCCAGGTTTCCAGTCCATACTTCTAGACCTAGGCTATGTTCAGAGCGACAGAGCCACATGCTTCATACCCAGGCCTATTATATACTCAATATGTACATATTATATAGTGAATACTGAAACCAAAATCTAGTGTAGCTTTTTTTCTTTTTTTACAAAGTTTCGCTTAATTATTATGATCCTTTATTCAATTCTGTCAAAGCCGGAAGGAAGTTGGCGCATTGCATTTTGGGGTGTGAAGCATATCTGACAGCATCTCTTATGTACTCAACATTTTTCCAAATATAGTATGTAATCCAGGAACTTTTTCCATACTCACATTTCCCAAACTGTGTATAGAACTTGGAATACTGCATTTACATTTTTGGGCATATTGAGTATGTTAAGGTAGTGGGCGATTACGAACACAGCCTCTACTGATGTCTCTAGTCAACTTCCGGGTCCAACATTGGCGCTGCATCTCAAATCACGTACTGCTGCTTTTCACTTTTAGTTCGTACGGCAGCAGCCCTTACAATGTACTATTGCATGCAGAAAGACAATTGGGACATACTAGAGGTTTTCCCTGAAGTCTTTAGTTCCCCTTTGTCCCCTTTATTCCAATATGAGCAGCGTTAACATGTGACAAATGAGAAATTGAAGTAGCTGTTTAGGTAGATCATTGAATTTAGGTTAGTCCTAATGCTCATATGTATACACCCACAGCAGCAACGGACAACACACAGACACACACACACACACACACACCAATACAGCCACGCACACATTCCCTGCACACACTTTGGAAGTCCTCAGTGCTCGATACAATGAATGTCGAAGCAAATTGACTATGACGACGGCTAAATTGCCGTCTGCCCTGTTGTGTGTGCACACACACACACACACACACAACAAAGACACACACAATCGCACACAACAAACACACACACACAATCACATACACCTCATACATCAAACCCTCCTCACAGTGTATAACAGAGTATCAGCATGTCTGTCACCAGCTTGTATGACTTAGTGTGTGTGTGTGTGTGTGTGTGTGTGTGTGTGTGTGTGTCAGGGGGGAGTATTGGAGCACAGAGGTATATTTTCTCTATGTTAATTGGGAAACCCATAGCATTATGAAACCTAGAATGCCAACCTCTCTATGTTATTCCAACGTGTGTGTGTGGGCCTTTGAGTCCAATTCACATAGAGATTGTAAACCAGAATACATGCATGTGGACCATAAGTCTAGAGACTGTTGTGGCCGCTTAGATTAAGTTTACACAACATTAGCTTAAATGTTGTTTACAGAGCATTAGCTTACATTAACTTTACACAACATAACCCTACGTTTACCAGACATTAGCTAACATTAAGTTTGCACTTCTTTACAGTACATTACATGATTTTACGATGACCTTATGACACTTTGAATTGCAGAGCTCAAATGGCGCTTTCCACGTCGGTTACGGCCACCTCTGTGTTTTGTAACCTCTTTAGGAATCCCTGATCTCCATCTAACATGGCCACCTCCCCACTCAAGGGTTTGTGTGTGAGGATAGAATCAGAGCAAAGCAGTGATTCAGATCTGGGATGTGATGCAGTGTTTGGTGTCGATCTTCGAACACAATGTGTGAGGGAGAGGAAGGCGCAAAGGTGCGCGTGCGCGTGTGCGTGTGTGTGTGTGTGTGTGTGTGTGTGTGTGCACGCACATGGGGTTGATGGTGTTTGAAATGCATTTTTCTTATTTAGATCGTGTTGCTTTGGTACCCCTGAGCTTTCAAACCCCTGGGTTGTCTGTATGGCCTACTTTCAGAATATCCCTGCTGCAAACTCACAAACAAGCACCCCTCCCCCCAACACCCCCCCACTCCCTCCCCACACACACGCGCACACGCAGAAATATACCCTTCGTACGGGTACGAGAGATCATAGCCCACCTCATAAGCAAATTGACATGTAGAATATAAAACAATATAGAACAGCGTTGTAGTTTTCTTTTTCATCCAGAAGAAAAAAAAAAGAAGGGTAAAGAAAGTGAGGAAGAAGAAGAGGAGGAGGAGGAAGAGGGAAGAGGAGGAGGGGAGGAGGAGGAGGGGGAGAAGGAGGAGGAAGAGGGAAGAGGAGGAGGGGAGAAGGAGGAAGAGGAGGAGGGGAGGAGGAGGAGGAGGGTTTGAAGTGCACACAATCACACTGGCATCACGCTCCAGTGAAAAGAAGAGAGCCTGTGAATGTGTCATGGCGTTTCCTGTGAACCGCTGCTCGGATTGAAACAATAGCACCACGCCGCACGTTCTTTGTTTTAATGATGACAACCTTTCGACAGAAATGGGACACAACGCTGGGGTTTAAAAGCAAAGTGGGAAAGTTGGGCTTTGCACAATGACCAGGGGGGAGCTTCGGCAGCGTGGTTTCCACTGCAGGCCTACGCAGGGCTAAACAGGGCCTACGCAGGGGTAAACAGGGCTAAGCAGGGCTAAACAGGGCTAAACAGGGCCAAGCAGGGCTAGCCAGAGCTAAGCAGGGTCTGCCCTAACCCTAACCCAGGGCTAAGCAGGGCTAACCAGGGCAGCCCTAACCCAGGGCTTACCAGGGCCTGCCTTAACCCTAACCCATGGCTAACCAGGGCCTGCCTTAACCCTAACCCAGGGCTAAACAGGGCTAACCAGGGCCTACCATAACCCTAACCCAGGGCTAAGCAGGCCTAACCAGGACTAAGCAGGGCCTACCCTAACCCTGCCCAGACCTAAGCAGGCCTAACCAGGGCTACCCTGACCCCGGGCTAAGCAGGGCTAAGCAAGCTGAGCAGGCCTTATAGGGTCAGACCATCAGACCAGTAGAGAGCCAATAGAAAGGACATGGTTTTATTGAACACCGTCTCCCTGTTACTAGATATTGCCGGCCTAAACCTGATGTGGGTGACTCATCTTAAGTGCGTCTTGGGTGAAACAGAATAGTCCTAAAATGAAGTGTGAACATAATCTAGCCCTGATTAGCGCTTACAGTGGAAACCATGGAATTTAGTCTTTCTGCGTACCCCCAAAAAATGATCGATCTCTTCACATTTGATTTTAATGCGACAACGTTTTGTGTTAGACACCAGCCAACTCTAGTCCAGTTTAGTACGTGGCCCATGTCAGTATAGTTCTGTAGTGTAAATCAAAACAACAACAAAAATGTACATGCAGCCGCATGCGATATTACAGGAGACAGTTCTTAATGTGGATTGTGTCTGTAACGCAGTGGCTCGTAATATTAATAAAACAATCTGAACACATGAATAAGTATGTTAATAAAACTACATAATTGTTCTCTATGTGTTACCATGTATATACGGTCCCTATAATTTCTGAGATGTTACGTTTGGGATACTCGTCATTGTGGTAAGTACGTTTTGAACTGAACACAATTTGCTCGCCGTGCTATCGGGATTACACTGGATTACAGCTGTAAGGTTCCAGTGTCTACCAATAATCTGAGGCGCTGCTGGCTCCTACCCTCCATCACACACATCCGCTCTCTGTCCTTCCAGGGTTAAAAGCCTCTTATTGATTGATGTGGACTTGTTTCAATAAGCCAATTCACGCTCTCAACACACACAAACACAAATGTACTTACCAGCTCTCTCTCTCTCTTGCTCTCTCTCTCTCACAGACACCCCCCCCCCACACACACACACACACACACCCCACACACACACACATAATTGTTTCGTCATACAGTGCATACACTGTGGCAACAAACACACACACATTAAATAATAAAAACCCTTCACACACACACACACACACACACACACACACACACTATAACACCCTCCTCTTCCCACATACTCTCTAAATAGACAGCAGGATTTTGCAGACATTTGTGCGTCGGGAAAAAACAGGAGGGAGAAAGAGAGCGATAGATAGAGAGAGAGAGAGAGAGAGAGTAATGGACAGTGGATATAGATGGAGAGAGAGAGAAAAGGGGTGGGGGGCATTGACAGGGAAGCATGGAGGAGAGAGAGAGAGATACACAGAGATAGAAAGAGAGAGGAAAAGATAGAGAGATGTACACAGAGATAGAAAGAGAGAGAGAAAGAAAGAGAGGAAAAGAGAGAGAAAGATATAAAGAGAGAGGAGGGGAGAGAGAGAGAGAGAGAGGGAGGGAGGGAGGGAGGGAGGGAGGGAGGGAGGGAGGGAGGGAGGGAGGGAGGGAGGGAGAGAGAGAGAGAGGGGGAGAGAGAGGGAGGGAGAGAGAGAGAGAGAGAGGGAGAGAGAGAGAGAGAGAGAGAGGGAGGGAGAGAGAGAGAAAGCTTGGGCGGTAGGTGGACAGATGACGTGATGACTCAGGAAGGAGATATCATGCAAAGAAAAGATTTAACACCCGGTGCATTCTCCTCCTCCTTCTCCTCCTCCTTCTGCTCCTCTTTTTCCCTCTGTTCCTCCTGTCCGTATATCCTCTTATCTGCTCTCAGAGGAGGAGAGACACACATAGCTTTGACACTCCGTCCTCATCCCCCCTTCCATCTCTCTCCCTCCCTCCCTTCTTCCCTCTCTCTTCTTCCTTCTCCTTCTGCCTTAATCTTTCCTAACTTCTTCTACTTTTCAATGATTCCCTTCCCGCCTTTCTCCTCTCCTCCTCTCTCTCTCCAACGTTTGTTTGACTTTGTCCCCATTCGCCTGTGAACAGCCCTGACCCTGTCCACACCGATTGAAACACAGTTAGTGGATGAGGCTTGAAGATACAGTTCTCTGCTTGCTGAAGACAATAGCCCATTTCAGGCTGTATGCAGCGTTTATTTAATAACCGTCTTGTATTGTCATTATGCTCAATGTGGTAACCAAGGCTTCTGGAAAAACATCAAAATGGGTGGTGGGGGAAAGGTTTTTGTTTTCAATTAGAATTAATTGTTGAGTTGATGAATACACCTGCTACAAATAATCAAGTCGGCTAGTCCTTGTTTCAACACCCGAGGCAAGTCCTGGTGTGAACCCAAAAATCCCTTGACAGCTAAAGCTCCACGAGCGTTTACGTTTATTTTTCGTAATCTACATTTAATTCCCCGAAGATAAAAACACGAATCCCACCGAAAGAAGATGTCTAACTATCTCTTATCTCTCTCCCGGGCATCTTTCTTTCTCTCCCCTTCTCCATTTCGGTCCCATCTCCGCGTGCATCTTCAGCATCAGTTTGAAGTCAAATTTGACAGCCGCTCAGTAAAGAAATCGGGCTCCTGCCCGACATCTGAGATCTATCGGTGCGTAGGTAGAATTTGTACAATACTAGGATTTGGCCACAGAGCAAAAATAATATAGGCTCTTTATTCACTTTTTGTAGATGAACTGCGATTGGCTGGATCTGTAAAGCTGAGTGTGAGCTCTCTCTCTCTCTCTCTCTCTCTCTCTCTCTCTCTCTCTCTCTCTCTCTCTCTCTCTCTCTCTCTCTCTCTCTCTCGCTCGCTCTCTCTCGCTCTCTCTCTCTCTCTCTCTCTCTCTCTGCCCCTTCTTCTTTTCCCAGTCTGTTCCTCTTTCTGTCGGCGGGACTGTGGGAGCGTATCGTCTTATCGCTGTTTGAACTTGGGTAAAGAAAGATAAGGGAACTCCTTGGGATTCTCCATACACCGAGCATTTTCCCGGATTTACTGGTGAGTTCAAATACATTTTTATAAGTGACTATTGTCACCGCAATTTTGCTTTGGATCCGTTAGAAATACATTTCCTGCTCCATGGGTTGTTTCTTGCGCGTGCGACCAAAATCAGTTCGCTTTATGTTTTTCGAGTGTAGACAGATACGGCTATATTCGCACACACAGAAGACCATATTCTCATATAAAGCCTACATATTCATTATGAAGCCATAAAGTGTCCTGGAATTGTTTCTCACGCTGGTCGAAATGAGAGATAATGTTGGTTAACTCAATGGAGGTCTGCGTTTAATTTCCATAGAACGTGGCCTATTTTATCAGACAATCATTTCTAAATATTCACTCTCAGCTAAAACATGCTCATGATATTGTTATTTGCAGTTCGTTGGCTACTTGCTCCTTAGCGTCTGAAAGGGTAAGGGACGGATCGCGGTCAGCGACTGAGTGAACGATGGAGAGATTGAGGTGCAGTTTAGGAATTTTTATGAAGCCGCTTTCTCCGTTTTTGTTTTTTTTCTTTTTTCTTTTTCACTGTGGGCTAATCGGCGCTGTTTTATATGCCATGACGACATAATGGCATGCCCCAATTGCGTTTCAAAGTGCGTCTTCATTACGGACCATAATTGGGTTATCCCCCATTCACCAATTCCATAGGCCCGCTGGGAACAACGGGTCCAGGATGATAGCCAATTTTCCTGCGGGCTAAGTGTGATTGTTTGTCTCCTTCGCGAGGCAGTTTATCAATTAAACTCCGTCTATAATGGTGATATCACAATTCCACTAAGATGAAACATTGTCCTCCTACACACCATCGGCGCACATCGCACCTCCCACATAGCCAGTTGCTGTCCACCGTCGCGCGCTGGTTAAGTGCCACCATTTACAGTAATAGGGTCCCCATTTAATATAATGGCAACGGTGTCTGCCAGACCCGGAAGACGAACGCTCAGGGAACTTGGTGTTGAGTCAACTGTTTGAAGATAAGACCTATAAGTTGGAGTATTGCATGAACACTTTTTCAAGTATTTTATTATCTGTCATCTTTATTGTCCTATTACAGGTACATTTGATTCTGCAATTAAACCTTTACTTGGTAGTTTGTGTACGTTGTGTGTGTGTGTGTGTGTGTGTGTGTGTGTGGGGGGGGGGCGGTTGGGGGAGGGTAGAGGGGCCTATCTGCGCACACCAGTTAGACAGAGAGAAAAGACCCGTAGTAAAGAAAAAGAAGGCAGGGAGAAGGGCAGATTATGCTAACTCAAAGCTCTGGGTGGGGATGGAACACCAGTGTAAGCAGTTTTCTTGAGCTTATATTTATATATTTCCCTGTCAAAATACTCACTGATATGTGAATATATGTGGTGTCTGTGTGTGTGCGTGTGTGTGCGCGCGTTGCCTCACATTGATGGCAGTGCGTGTGTGTGTGCGCCTTCAGAGTCACTGATAGCGTTGCTTGTGCGTGTGTGTGTGTGTGTGTGTGTGTGTGTGTGTGTGTGTGTGTGCGTGCGTGCGTGTGTCATGCCTGTCACCACCAGTGGGTTTTCGAAGGTTCCTCCACTGCTTATTATAACTGAGCCACAGCTGGCATCCAACAGACAAGCAGTAAGAGAATTGGCGGAACAACACCTTTCAATAATTCAACCCACGGTCAAACAAACGCTGCGGCTGAAGGTTTTTGGGTCGGGGTGGGGGTGGGGGGGGGGTTAAGGGTTTGTGGAACCACGGCAGTGAGTCGCCATGGCGGTGACCAGGATTCCCCTTTGACCTTTGACTTGGGAGGTGTCGTTTGGCCCACCTGTACCATCAGGGGGAACTGAGACTCAGATGTGCTGGTTAGAGACCCACTCTGGGGCATTGTGGGAGTTGTAGGAAGGTAAAAAAAAAAAAGAAACCTGACCTCAGCAGTTTTTGAATTGCTCACAATTTTGACTCGTTCATTTCGGTAAGTGTTGTCATTTTGACAGAGGGCGCGCTTGGTTTGGTCTAGTGTTGGCGGTTGGGAAGGGTGGGCCGTGTGGGGCACTGAGAACCTGGCACGCCGTGGAGGGGAGCTGCGGCACGAATCAAGCCCACCCTGAATCCGCCAAGGGACAGACGGGTCCTGTTTGTTCACTTGCACACTTCCTTTATGCAGCCAGTAAATACTGCACACACACACACACACACACACACACACACTATCAAACTATCACATACTCACACACAACACACGCCAACACATGCAAGATTGGTGGACTCACAAAAAAAAAACATATGCAACATGCACTGTTCAAAAGTCGGGGGGTGGGGGTGTGGGGGGGGGGGGGGGGTGTTAACATTGGGTGGGGGCTGGGGTGTCCCTGTCAATTATTGTGACACACACATGTGTGGATTATGTGCACAA
>CM030176.1:4602052-4607052 GCA_017639675.1 Aplochiton taeniatus
GAGAGGGAGAAAAAGGATGTATCTATTTACCCTTCACCTGTGTATCATAACTACAGATGGATGTAATGTAACTATTTACTCTTTAAATGTTCATCATAACTATAGATGGATGTAATGTAACTATTTACTCTTTAAATGTTCATCATAACTACAGATGGATGTAATGTAACTATTTACTCTTTAAATGTTCATCATAACTACAGATGGATGTAATGTAACTATTTACTCTTTAAATGTTTATCATAACTACAGATGGATGTAATGTAACTATTTACTCTTTAAATGTTTATCATAACTACAGATGGATGTAATGTAACTATTTAGTCAGTGTGGCAGACCGACAGAAACACAGACAGAGAGATTGAGTGACAGACAGAGACCAGAGAAATAGAGGGGGGGGAATGTGTGTGTGTGTGTGTGTGTGTGTGTGTGTGTGTGTGTGTGTGTGTGTGTGTGTGTGTGTGTGTGTCTGTCAGTTTGATTGACACCTCTGTGTCTAGTCATCCCAGCCTGTCAGTCTTTGGAGCACTGGATCACGATTCACACACATACACACACACACACACACACACACACACACACACACACACACACACACACACACACACACACACAAGCACTCACACTGAACTTATTTTCTTCCTCTTTCTCACACTCACACACAAGCACACACACACACAAAGGCATTGATTTCTCATGTACAGGTACTCCGTATTTACTCACAGGCTGATTTGGGTTTGCTAAAGCATGAACAATTTACATTCAGAACCTCCTAAATATGAGGGCTCCGACACACACTCACACACACACATACTCACAGACACAGAGAGAAACACACACACACACACACACACAAAGACACATACACACTCTCACACACTCACGTTCACAGAGAAACACACACACACACACACAAACACACGCATGGACACACACACACACACACATACACTCACAGACACAGAGAGAAGCACACACACAGACGTTCCGACAGGGTTGGCTGCTGTTTGAGGAGCAGTGCCCTCTGCTCCCTGGTGATACCCCCAGCTGAGTCAGATCTGACCTCTGAGTCACGACCCTTGACCTTAGCTCAGTCAGCAGTCTGATACAGACCCTCTGAAGGCCCTTCACTCATGTCGTGTGTGTGTGTGTGTGTGTGTGTGTGTGTGTGTGTGTGTGTGTGTGTGTATGTGAATGTGTGAGCATGTTTGACAGAGTTCCTTCCCTATTCCTGTTCCCTCAATCATGAATGTCATATTTGACAATAAAGCAGAAACTATGCAGAGATGGAGAGAGAGAGATAGAGAGAGAGATAGAGAGAGAATATACATAAAGATCTCCATTTTTGTTTGTATCTCTCTCTCTTCTCTCTCTCTCTCTCACACACATTCACACACACAGAGTGTCCTGTGGTTGTGATGGGGAGCGGTTGGTGTGTTTCCGAGAACAGTGTGGCACGGTTAGGTCACCATGGATACACACTTATCAGCTCTTTGAAAGAGCAACCCGCTTATTTGTGTGTGTGTGTGTGGGTGTGGGTGTGTCTATTTGTCAGTGAGTACGTGTGTGTGTGTGTGTGTGTGTGTGTGTGTGTGTGTGTGAGGGCCAAGAGGAGCAAACTATGCTTAGAGAAGCAGGACAGATCCTAACTGTCCACACAAAGTGAAGTAATTAAGATGGAAGGAGGAAGGGAGGGAGGGAGAGATAGAAGGAGGGAGGGAGGGAGGGAGGCAGGGGAGAGGGAGAGAGCACGGGATAGGGACTCTGCGACAATGAAGAGGGAGAGGGAGAGAGATGGAGCGGAAGGGAGAGAGAGAGAGAGAGAGAGAGAGAGAGAGAGAGAGAGAGAGAGAAAGTTTCAGAGGCATGGTATTCTGCGTGTTCTTATTGCATTATAATAATTATAAATGATATATATATATATATTATAATAACCTTAACCACATTTCAAACCATAAGAACAAACGTGAATGTTTACCAAAATGAGGAAGTACACAGTGTTGCACTTTGACCCCTCTTTAGGATTTACACACACACACACACACACACACACACATATACAGTATACATATGTAAGTATTTACACTGTCCACAAAAAGTGCACACACTCACAGTCACTAATGAGCACAGCCTTCCATCTGGTCTTGCCGGTGTGTGTGTGTGTGTGTGTTTGTGTGTGTGTGTGTGTGTGTGTGTGTGTGTGTGTGTGTGTGTGTGTGTGTGAGCAGTGGGTAATAGGGTCATTATCGATGCTGAGTCAGGATTAACACTGATTGAGACGGCTGGTTGCCAACCGAGTGAACACACACACACACACACACACACACACACACACACACATGTTCCCTGACACATACAGACTCACACACACACGTACACACTCACACACACACACACACACTCACACACACACACACACACACCCTCACTGCTGAAGCTCCCTCTAATGAGACAGGTGTCAGGTGTGTGTTGATTAACTGAACATCGCCAGGTTTAGACCGAGTTACAAGACAGAGATGATTACACACACACACACATGGGTATATTAGTGGAGGAATTGCATCTCGCACATATACATGCCAAACACAGGCAATGAAGCGCATTCGCACACACAGACACACACGCTCTCTCTCTCTCTCTCTCTCTCTCTCTCTCTCTCTCTCTCTCTCTCTCTCTCTCTCTCTCTCTCTCTCTCTCTCTCTCTCTCTCTCTCTCTCTCTCTCCCCTTCTCTCATCAGGCACTATAAAATGGAACAGGTGGTAAATGTGTGTTAGTTGAGTAAACCTCTCCATGTCGGGACAAGGAGACTAAACTGAGATGACCGCCCCGCTCCCCCTTCCCCTGACTACACACACACGCACACACGCACACACGCACACACGCACACACACACACGCACACACGCACACACACGCCCACACCAATCCATGCCTGTGCTCAGGCACTTAAGCACATGTCTTGCTCAGACATAAATGGTGTGATTCCTACATCCCTTCCCATCTGTTTTTCCACGTTGTTTTTTGTATCGAGGATTAATGGAGACAGTCCCTGAAAGAAAGAAACTGAATATGAACAAATTAAAATAAAAATTAAACAAACAACCTTTCAATACTGAACAGGGCCTTAAACAGACATGAACTCACGGTAACGAGTCTGTAGCGCAAAGTGTGTGTGTGTGTGTGTGTGTGTGTGTGTGAGTGTGTGTGAGTGTGTGTGTGCGTGTGTGTGTAGGAATGAAAATGTCAGCTTCGTGATCTCTCTCATTTCAACATCATGAATAAACAAACACCGGCTTTATCATCAGCCACACACTACCAAGCAATTAGACACCTGTGTTTGCATGTTAGTGTGTGTGTGTGTGAGTGTGTGTGTGTGTGTCTGTGTGTGTGTGTGTGTGTGTGTGTGTGTGTGTGTGTGTGTGTGTGTGTGTGAGTGTGTGTGTCGGTGATAGATCGATACACTCTGGTGAGACTTTCCAGATCTCCCTCTGAGTTGCTTAATGAGGGCACACACTCACACTCTCACACACACACTCTCTCTCTCACACGCACACTCTCTCTCTCTCTCTCTCTCTCTCTCTCTCTCTCTCTCTCTCTCTCTCTCACACACACACACACACACACACACACACTCCCACACAGCCTAATTACTTACGAGCAGGCACTGTGGGATAGCCTTACATCATCAGGTTTTACCCGGGACTCCATCAACAACTTGACCAGAGATGTGTAGTAGACTTGTGTTGTTGTTCCGTTGTTGTCGTGTTGTTTTTGCCTTGTTGTTGTGTTGTTGTCTTGTTGTTTTCGTGTTGTTTTTGTGTTGTTGTCGTGTTGTTGTCGTGTTGTTGTCGTGTTGTTGTCGCGTTGTTGTCGCGTTGTTGTCGTGTTGTTGTTGTGTTGTTGTCTTGTTGTTTTCGTGTTGTTTTTGTGTTGTTGTCGTGTTGTTGTCGTGTTGTTGTCGTGTTGTTGTCGCGTTGTTGTCGCGTTGTTGTCGCGTTGTTGTCGCGTTGTTGTTGTGTTGTTGTCTTGTTGTTGTCGTGTTGTTGTTGCCTTGTTGTTGCGTTGTTGTCGTGTTGTTGTTGTGTTGTTGTTGTGTTGTTGTCGTGTTGTTGTTGTGTTGTTGTTGTGTTGTTGTCGTGTTGTTTTTGTGTTGTTGTTGTGTTGTGCTGGTTAGCTAATGGTGTAGCTAATGGCCCTACGGCAGCCATTCTGCAATGAAACTGTCCAGAAATGTTCCATCTTTGCCATGGGTTATCACTGCTAGCCTCTTTTACTTAGGGACTACAGATCCCAGACCACTTTCCACAGACAACTGATCGGGGAGTTTAGAAATAGCCCACTCCTTTCCTAATGACTGCATATCCCAGGGTTCAGTAGTAGTAGCCCACTCCTTCCCTATGGACTACATATCCCATAGGTCAGTAGTATCCTACTGATGTTGTTGTTGTGTGTGTGTGTGTTTGTGTTTGTGTGGGTGTGTGTGTGTGTGTGCGTGCGTGCGTGCGTGCGTGCGTGCGTGCGTGTGTGTGTGTGTGTGTGAGAATGTAAAGGACTGATACTCTTGTCTCTCCGTCTCAGTCACAACTGGTTAGTGTCGGAACAGCATCACCTAAGGGATTTAATTACAGTCTGTCTGTGTGTGTGTGTGTGTGTGTGTGTGTGTGTGTGTGTGTGTGTGTGTGTGTGTGTGTGTGTGTGTGTGTGTGTGTTCACTTCGAATGCCAAACGGGGATATGTGTGTGTGTGTGAGTGTGTGTGTGTGTGTGTGTGAGAGAGAGAGAGAGAGAGAGAGAGAGAGAGTGTAAGAACACGCATCTGTGTATCACTGTCCTTTAATTTTTCAACGTGCATGTATACAGTCAGTGTAGTTTGTTGTGTGTGTGTGTGTGTGTGTGTGTTTGTGTGTGTGTGTGTGCGTGCGTGTGTGTGTTTCCCTGTACCATGACCATGCTCATTATTCCTATACAGCACCCTGGTTCTAAATCAACTCTTTTATGAGG
>CM030176.1:4617052-4619552 GCA_017639675.1 Aplochiton taeniatus
CCTTACGCTCGGATGTTGTGCCGAGCCTTCAGCCGTACGTAGGTCCAAAGTACCCGAAATGTTACGATGTATATTAGTATTAGTATTAGTATTAGGAAATAATACGTGAATGAATAAGTTTACCAATATCTCTGCCCCACGAGTAGATCTAGTCTCTCACCCAAATTCAAATTTCAAATAGAAGTTTATTGACAATGAATAACTAAAAGGCCTTCATAATAATTCCTTATGATTAATTATTGATAGAAGTTGCGATGACATTATCGCTGTGAATAAAAACTAAAATCAGTATTGCATTGGCCGGGAATCGAACCCGGGCCTCCCGCGTGGCAGGCGAGAATTCTACCACTGAACCACCAATGCTTGATTACCCATTGTTTTCTCTCTCTCTCTCTCTCTCTCTCTCTCTCTCTCTCTCTCTCTCTCTCTCTCTCTCTCTCTCTCTCTCTCTCTCTCTCTCTCTCTCTCTCTCTCTCTCTCTCTCTCTCTCTCTCTCTCTCTCTCTCTCTCTCTCTCTCTCTCTCTCTCTCTCTCTCTCTCTCTCTCTCTCTCTCTCTCTCTCTCTCTCTCTCTCTCTCTCTCTCTCAAATTCAAATTCAAATTCAAATTCAAAAGTTGCTTTATTGGCATGACAAATATTACATTCGTATTGCCAAAGCTTGGATACATACTTCGAGAACGCAACGGAAAGAGAACAAAAAAAAAAAAATTCAAAGATACATATATCAAAACCTCTGACATACCTATATCAATACATGAGACGTTCAAAAAGATGGAACATCAGTAATTAACAAAATACAAGAACATAAAATAAATACATAAAAAGTATCCTGAAAAGTGAAAATAAATAAAAGATAGAACATCAACAATGAAGAGAATAGTCAAAAGATGGAACATCAATAATGGGGAACAAACAATATTGGGTGTGTGTGTGTGCATGTGTGGAAGTGCATGAGTGCATGTACGTGCGTGTGCGCATGTGTGGGAGTGTGCATGTGTTTGCGTGCGTGTGTGCTTGTTCAATACATGATGACATGGTCACTCACTGTCCCTCATACAGTGGCAGGTGTAAATGTATTGTGCTGCTAGTGTGCAGCTCTCCTTCTGTTCCCCCAGTAAGTGGCGTAGTTTCTCCGGGGCAGAGAGGCTATTAAACAGGGGGATTATTTTACACATTTTGGTAAAGAATTCTGTTCGAATGTGTTTAAATTTGGGGCATTCGGTCAGAAAGTGCAGCTCTGTCTCTATTATATTCTGCTGGCACTGCTGGCACAGTCTTTCCTCTTTAGGCAGCCAGGATTTTCTGTGTCTGCCCGTCTCTATAGCCAGGCGATGATCACTGAGTCTGTACTTCGACAAGGTGTTTCTCTGTTTAGGATCCGTCACTGTGATCAGATAGTCTGCCATGGTGTATGGTCGGTCTAGGGCTAGATAACACTGCATTTTACACTGTAATTTAGTTTGGCTTTCCCAATATGTCAAGTAGTTTCCTCTAATTGTTTTTTCAATTTGGTTGATTCTAATTAGGCTTGCAGGTTTCTCCTGGTCCTGAGTTTTTGTAATGTTGGTGTGTGTTAGTAGTGTGTTAGTGTGTGTTAATGGGGGTGAGGAGCTGTGACTCAGGACCAGATGGATGAGGGGGCCGGTGTCTTTGCTCAACTCTTGGTACTGCAGAGCTTTATAATGATATGAGTGGGGGGCGCCTTTTTTTTAAGTGTTTCCAAAATTTGATTGCCCTTTTTTGTATGTTTATAATTAATGGATACCGGCCTAATTCTGCCCTGCATGCATTGTTTGTGGTGTTCCTGTGCACCTTTAAGATGTTCCTACAGAACTCTGCATGCAGGGTCTCAATCGGGTTTTTGTCCCATTTGCTGTGTTCCTGCTTGTTTGGCGGACCCCACACCTCACTGCCATATAGGGCAATTGGTTCAATGACGGATTCAAATATTTTAATCCAAATTCTTATTGGAATTTCTACGACTGTTTGCCGTTTTATGGCGTAGAAAGCTCTGCGTGCTTTTTCTCTCAGTTCATTCACTGCCATGTTGAAGTTTCCAGTGGAACTCAGTTTCTCTCTCTCTCTCTCTCTCTCTCTCTCTCTCTCTCTCTCTCTCTCTCTCTCTCTCTCTCTCTCTCTCTCTCTCTCTCTCTCTCTCTCTCTCTCTCTCTCTCTCCGAAGTTCAAAGTACAAAGTTCAGTACATTTTATTGACAGAGTATGAGTCAAAGATTAATAGCATATATTGAAAATTTGAACGAAAATTGAAACGATAACAACAATAATCTTCGTTTTTTAGGGTTGAACGATTGAAGAATGTAGGCCTATTGGACTTTTGGACTTTTGCTCAAATATTTGACTGAATACTGTAAGTAATGTAACTCATTTGTATTATTTGCTTGTTTTAAAATGTTTGTATTATTGTCTTTGTTTTGTAATGTTCTGCCTTTAAACAGGGCACTGCTGGTGAAAAAAAAAAAGACCTGGGGGCATGGCATAT
>CM030176.1:4634552-4644552 GCA_017639675.1 Aplochiton taeniatus
AATTAGGTTTTAATTATCTCTCTCTCTCTATCCCATTGATACAGGGTGGTGTTGTTCCTATTGTACAGCGTGCTGACACATGAGCATGTATTGTTTTGTTGTTTACATACATAATGAGGGACACACACACACACGCATACTCATAGAGTAACGAATCTGTACACATAATAATGATAATAATAATTCATTTTATTTATATAGCGCTTTTCTGAAACCCATGCAAAAGTGCCAAAAAAGCATCAAAAGTTCACATTAATTTCCAATCCTAATTGGGTTATTTTCAATGCTCTCTTGGGCTATACAAATATGAATCTGATACTTGGCAAACTGACAATGTAGTTTCTGTAACACTATGCAAGTGCTGTCCCCTTGGTCTGTGACGTCTGGTCCCTGCCCCGGCTCGAGGCGCAGCACCCGTTATCTCCGACAGCGTTTTCAATTCTCGATCGCACTGGCGAAGGTCGCGCGCCACGGCCCTTTCCATCCATCCATTTCGCGCAGCGGCGCCAGCACGCAAAACCGGGACAATTCGCTCTCCACCGGGAGAGATGAGGAGGTTGACTACTACACCGTGACAGACTGCGCACAAAGCTCCGCTGGGGAATAGGGAAGGTGTGTGCAGCTTTAAATCTTGATAACTTAACTCTGCCCGGTGTGTGTGCGAATTGAGCCACCTCGCCACCTCATTCACCGTGGGAGAAATTATTGGAGCGCGATAGATAGAAAGAAAGGGAGGGAGAGAGGGAGGAGAAGAGAGAACAGCAAAACAGACGCACAGTTCTGGATTATTTCGGTAGAGCTGTAAGCACAGTGGATGTTACCAACGACGAAACGGTTTAACACAAAAGGAAACGGGATTTTAACGACGATACCGGGAAGAATGTTGGTACGGTAAGAATGTTGAAAACGTTTAGTTTTTTTAAATTGTAGGTTGTTAATAGGTTGTGTAGTTTGCATGTGTGTTTCCAAACCCGTGAGTGCGCCGAGACCCGATACATTTCCCGGTTCAAGCAAACACCTAATTTACCGGAGCTGTGGTCGGTGGATTCGGTTCCATTTTTCAAATGTTCAAAAATGACACCATCTATGTCACCCCACCTGTATTTTTTTAACACACTTTTTGGTATTTTAAAGACATTTATTCAGAGTTTTTTTTTTTCGAAAAAATTGGCTTCGACTCTTGAAATCGCATTTTGATGCTGAGAGAGATTATAAACTGTTTAGCTCTCAGCTCGCGGGAAAGCGGGTCTCGTCCTAAACCTAAACGGGAAAAGCCCAAATTCCTCTCTAAACACATCTGTTCCCTAGGCTAAGTTACTCACCACTCCATGTAATAAATAGTCATATTTACTACACAAAATGTGCTAATATTTAAGTGACGGGTTTATGTGATATTGTTCATCATAATATTCAGGACCTGATTTGTGAAATTCTACTGATTTGCATGTTTACGCTTTATACTTCGATTATCATTTATTATTTTATTTATTCGCACAGGGTCGACTTATTGTTCGATTATATTTCAGCAGACCACCTGTAAATTCCAATTGCAGACTTTACCAAAAATAATAAAAATTATAATAAATCATAGAGAAAAATGTGACAATTTGAAGATAATATTTCGTCATTATTAATTAAAAAACGATAACTTTCCGGAAATACTCCACTATTCAGCGTTAACGGAGTCTGTGGGCATTTACTATGCCGTTGCAGTTGGGTAAATCTGATGACATGTGGACTGGATGATAGATAATCTGGCAAAGCCTTGCCACAAACAAATAAATCAATCAATGAGCTGTTACCGCTATGATTGCAGGAGGGAAATAGTGAGACACTAAAGGTGTGTAATGAGAGAGAAATAGATTCTCTGTGTGTGTGTGTGTGTGTGTGTGTGTGTGTGTGTGTGTGTGTGTGTGTGTGTGTTTTCCAACAGTCAGCAGTGCCACTTTAACACTCAGTCTGTCACAGCTCTAGATCCCCCATTCAACCGATGCTAATCAATCAATCTCTGCTTTAGGAGCAATTAAGCCTGCTTGCCCGCCGGCCTGTGTGTGTGTGTGTGTGTGTGTGTGTGTGTGTGTGTGTGTGTGCACGTGACTGTGTGTGTTTGAGTGTGTGTGTGTGTGTGTGTGTGTGTGTGTGCGTGCGCGTGTGCTCAGCCATTTTAATTCTATATTCTTCTGTGTTTGTATGTGTGTGTGATAAACACCTTGTACACAACATGCTTTGACAGATCTGGTTCTGCTACAACGAGGTCAAAGGAGCATGGTTGCATGTTAGTTTGAAGCCGGACAAGTGTGTCACCCCATCTGATCTGCCACCGTGTGTGTGTGTGTGTGTGTGTGTGTGTGTGTGTGTGTGTGTGTGTGTGTGTGTGTGCGTGTGCGTGCATGTGTGGGTGTTAATGTGTGCATGCGTGTGTGTGTGTGTGTTTCACTGCAGCTGTTCCTCTTCTCAGAGAGATTAAGTTTCACAAGATGTGACGGATGCCAGCTTTTGCATAGCCAGCTGTGTGTGGGGGTATGTGTGTGTGAGTGTGTGTGTGTGTGTGTGTGTGTATGCATATGTGTGTGTGTGTGTGTGTGTGTGTGTGTGTATGTGTGTGTCTGTTTGCGTGCCTGTGTATGCATGTGTGCATGTGTGTGAGTGTGTGTACGCACCTGTGTATGCATGTGTGTGTGAGTGTGTGTATGCACGTGTGTATGCATGTGTGTGTGAGTGTGTGTATGCATGTGTACGTGTACGTGTGTGTGTGCCTGGCGGGCCGAGGTAGATTAGGAGTGTGGCCCCAGCCCGTGGGTCAGATGTGCTGCGGGCTCCTTGGCCCCATGCGGATCATTTGAGCCTCCCGTCCGCTCCGTTCCCATAACCCCAGGGCCAACCTGAGCGGGAGGTACCGGGTCATGGAGCGCTGAGCGGGCCAGCAGGGTCAACCTATTCCAGCCACAACCCCCATGGAGAGGAACGCAGGGAGACAGGGCCAGGCAGAACAGCTATGATACCATGCCATCAAATACAATACAGTACAGTACAGTACAGCACAGTGTAGAACAGTACAGTACAATACAGTACAGTACAGTACAGTACAATACAATACAATACAACACAGTGCAATACAATACAGCACAATACAATACAATACAAAACAGTACCACACATTGCAGTACAATACAATACAATACAACACAGTACCACACATTGCAGTACAATACGATACAACACAGTACCACACATTGCAGTACAATACGATACAACACAGTACCACACATTGCAGTACAATACAATACAATACAAAACAGTACCACACATTGCAGTACAATACAATACAATACAACACAGTACCACACATTGCAGTACAATACAATACAATACAAAACAGTACCACACATTGCAGTACAATACAATACAATACAACACAGTACCACACATTGCAGTACAATACAATACAATACAAAACAGTACCACACATTGCAGTACAATACAATACAATACAACACAGTACCACACATTGCAGTACAATACAATACAACACAGTACCACACATTGCAGTACAATACGATACAACACAGTACCACACATTGCAGTACAATACGATACAACACAGTACCACACATTGCAGTACAATACAATACAACACAGTACCACACATTGCAGTACAATACAATACAACACAGTACCACACATTGCAGTACAGTGCAATACAACACAATGCAGCGCAGCGCGACACAACACTGCAGTAAAGTACAGTACAGCAATACAATACAATACAACACAGTGCAGTAAAGTACAGTACAGCAATACAATACAATACAACACAGTACAGTAAAGTACAGTACAGTAATACAATACAATACAACACAGTACAGTAAAGTACAGTACAGCAATACAATACAATACAACACAGTGCAGTAAAGTACAGTACAGCAATACAATACAATACAACACAGTACAGTAAAGTACAGTACAGCAATACAATACAATACAACACAGTGCAGTAAAGTACAGTACAGCAATACAATACAATACAACACAGTACAGTAAAGTACAGTACAGCAATACAATACAATACAACACAGTGCAGTAAAGTACAGTACAGCAATACAATACAATACAACACAGTACAGTACAGCAATACAATACAATACAACACAGTACAGTAAAGTACAGTACAGCAATACAATACAACACAGTACAGTAAAGTACAGTACAGCAATACAATACAATACAACACAGTGCAGTAAAGTACAGTACAGCAATACAATACAATACAACACAGTACAGTACAGCAATACAATACAATACAACACAGTACAGTAAAGTACAGTACAGCAATACAATACAACACAGTACAGTAAAGTACAGTACAGCAATACAATACAATACAACACAGTGCAGTAAAGTACAGTACAGCAATACAATACAATACAACACAGTACAGTAAAGTACAGTACAGCAATACAATACAATACAACACAGTGCAGTAAAGTACAGTACAGCAATACAATACAATACAACACAGTACAGTAAAGTACAGTACAGCAATACAATACAATACAACACAGTGCAGTAAAGTACAGTACAGCAATACAATACAATACAACACAGTACAGTACAGCAATACAATACAATACAACACAGTACAGTAAAGTACAGTACAGCAATACAATACAACACAGTACAGTAAAGTACAGTACAGCAATACAATACAATACAACACAGTGCAGTAAAGTACAGTACAGCAATACAATACAATACAACACAGTACAGTACAGCAATACAATACAATACAACACAGTACAGTAAAGTACAGTACAGCAATACAATACAACACAGTACAGTAAAGTACAGTACAGCAATACAATACAATACAACACAGTACAGTAAAGTACAGAACAGCAATACAATACAATACCGCGCAGTGCAGTAGACTACAGTACAGCACGGTGTAGTGCAAGACATTCCGACCCGGTTCTAACAGGAGAGCTTTTCAATCTGTGCCCTTTTCAATTTCTCATTTTTAAGTATAACATTATAACACATATCATTTTTTAATGATACATTTTAAGGCTTCATCCTGACCGACAAAAAATCGTGAAGCCGTCCCCTTAACATGATACGCGCGATAGCAGGGCCACGGGCAGTGCGGGTTACTACACAAAGGTCCAGATTGGGCCTGTCTGTCACGGCGTACTCACACCCTAATTACATCAGGATTGTTCACTAGCATTGTTGATTGAAGCCATGTTTCTGTTATTGTAAGTGGATTCAAAATGTAGGCAATTGAGTTCACATTCCAGTGTTTATTCATCTTCAGTGAGGGCTTAGGGTGACATACTGTGATCCACGGATCGGTAGACGGGGAGAAAGCGTAGGAAGCTAGCTCGCCGATTGGACGAGGACGGGTCGCGAGAGCAACTAGCTCGGCGATTGGATGAGGAGAAGGACATAGAGTAGACAGCCCTCTGATTGGATGGTGAAGGACACATTGAGCAGCAGCTAGCTGTCCGATTGGATGAGGAATGGCACGGAGATGTTATGGTTTTACACCTGGCAGTCTAATGGGATAGCTTCCCAGTCTGTCAATCTCTGGATCAATACCACTCATTGAATGACTGGCTGTCTGACTGACTGACTGATTGACTGACTGGCTGTCTGACTGTCTGACTGGCTGACTAGCTGACTAGCTGACTGACTGACTGACTGACTGGCTGGCTGGCTGGCTGACTGACTGACTGGCTGACTGGCTGGCTGGCTGGCTGACTGGCTGACTGACTACAAGTCTCTGAGTTTTATACAGCATGTTTGCATACTACTCTCTCTCTCTCTCTCTCTCTCTCTCTCTCTCTCTCTCTCTCTCTGTCTCTCTCTCTCCCTCTGTCAGTTGGGGTGCTCCACCATTTGTCTTTCCCTGTACTATCTCATTGTCATTTTCTGGTGCCATTTTTCATCACCTTTCTGTATTTCCCAATTACTCAAACACACACATAGACACAAACACACACTTACCACCAGACACACACTTACAGTCTGTCTCACTGTAATTAATATCAAAGCAGCACTACCTGCCGAGAGAAACATATGGCCAGGTATTAAAAATGTAGTCAACTGTTTCCCTCCCTCTCTTTTTTCCCTCCCTTCCTCCCTCCCTCCTTCATTCTCTACCTCCCTCGCTCTCTCACTCTCCCGGTCCCACACCGGCAGGTTAAAATCCTCTCCCTACGTCTCTTTCTCTCCTTCACCTGTTCTCTCTGCCTCCTTTCTTTTAACTTTTTTTTTTTCTTTTCTTTCCTTTCCTTTCCTTTTCTTTTCTTTTCTTTTTTTTTTTTCTTTTCTTTTCTGTTCTTTTCGCTGCCTCACTCCCCTCGCTCTACCAACACTCAAATAACTTCTTTAATAACTTCTCCTGCTGTTTTCATATCAAATTCAGCAGAACATTACTCATACACAGTCTTGCTTCTCCAACTGAAACACACAGACACACACACACCAATTTTCTCTCTCATGCACAAATACACACACACGCAGGCACTCACCCCCCCCCACCCCCCACCCCCCACACACACACTCTTCCCCCGCCCCCCCCCCCCTCACATACACACACACACACAAACATACGCCCATGCACACACCAATTTTCTCTCTCTTACACGGATACAAACACACGCAGGCAGACTTTCTTATGTAAATTATTATTATCCCCCCCCCCCCCCCCCCACACACACACACACACTCACACTCTAAAGAGAGAGAACAGCATGGTGTCAAAGAGTGTACCTTTTGTCTGCAGGTGATTGGTAGATGGTAAGGAATAATGTGCCGTGCAATACTGCCGCCTGTCACCATGCCTGTGTGTGTGTGTGTGTGTGTGTGTGTGTGTGTGTGTGTGTGTTTGTGTGTGTGTGTGTGTGTGTGTCTGTGTGTGTCTGTGTGTGTGTGTGTGTTGCTGTGGAGAATACGTAGGGTGTATAACCGTTAGCTAGCTCTGTGTTTACAAGGCCAGTCTTATTGCTGGGTGGAGTGTTGAATGGCAAGCCTCAGGGTAGAACTGACCGTTTAAGAGTGTGAGTGTGTGTGTGTGTGTGTGTGTGTGTGTGTGTGTGTGTGTGTGTGTGTGCAGCTAGGATGGTCCTCTCATAGCCTTCTCCTTTTCCAATCACAGGGAGACACTTCGATGGGGGGGGCCAAGCGGAACCACAACAATTGTATTTTCCAACCAAGCACAGTCAAACACACGCTTATACGCACACACACACACACACACATACACACACACACACACACACACACACACACACACACTTAAACACAAACACACACACACAGACACGCTGCAGTAGCCAGGCTTATTCTGCTGCTCTCTGATTATGTTCATCTCTCTCTCTCTCTCTCTCTCTCTCTCTCTCTCTCTCTCTCTCTCTCTCTCTCTCTCTCTTATTTCTCTCTTTCCTCTCTCTTTGATACTTTCCTCATTCTTGCTCGTCCCTACTATGTTACCCATCTCATTCTGTGGTACTCCTTTCATCCAGTGTCCCCCTTTCTCTCTCCTCTCTGCCCCCCCCCCCCCTCTCTCTCCTCTCTGCCCCCCTCCCCCTTCTCCTCTCTGTCCCCGCCCCCCCCCCATTCTCTCCCTCCCTCCCTCTCAGTGAATGATGCAATAAACGTATTTCTGGTCCCATAGACTTCCTGGTGGTTTGACACAGACGGCTGCTGCCAGACCACAGAGCCTTCTTTTCCCTCTGCTCCTCACTTCACTGTCTCTCTCCTTTTGGTTTTTCACCCCCCATCCCCCCCTCCCTCCGTCCCTCCTCCCCTTTCCCCTCTCTCTCTGTCTGTCTCTCTGTCCCTCTCCTCTCCTACCCTTCCCCTACTAACATTAATCTGCTTATATTAGTGGCGTGGCGATGGGATTTTTAGCTCATCCCTTCCTCTCTCTCTCTCTCTCTTTCTCTCTCTTTCCTTCCTTCTCTTTTTCTCTTCCTCTCTCTCTCCTTCCCTCTCTCTCTCTCTCTCTCTCCCTCCCTCTCTCTCCCTCTCTCTCTCTCTCTCTCTCTCTCTCCCCCCCTCTCTCCCTCTCTCTCTCTCCCTCTCTCTCTCTCTCTCTCTTGTTCCCTCTCTTCCCTCTCTCCTTTGGATTACTCTCCGTTGGCTTAGGGTCCAGTGTCATGTACTCCCCGCCCTAATTCCGACGTTGACTTCCCCGTTTCCCCCCAGCAGACTCTTAACCGAAATACTGACCCCTTCCTTCGCGTGTCCCGAAAAACAAATCCACGGACGCACTCACTCATGCACCCCCCCCCCCCCCCCCCCCCCGACCCCCCCCCCCCCCCTCCTTCGCTCCCTCCCTCCCTCCTCCCTCCCTCCGACATGTAATGAAAATGTGTACTATTTGGGATCAGTGGATTTGGGTTTTTCTGAGCGTGATCCTGAGAGGCTTCAGTGTCTGTGTCCAGAGGCTGTAGGAGGTCAGACCCCCCCCCCCCCCCCCCCATGTCTAGTGCATATGGGGGGGCCTTTTTTATTCGAACGTGTACTTTCACCAAATTACGCCGCAGCTGAAAGGATGGCGCTGCCTCATTATGCATAAACAGAGAGAGAACCATGGTGTGTGTCTGTTTGTGTCTGTGTGTGTGTCTGTGTGTGTGTGTGTGTCTGTGTGTGTGTGTGTGTGTGTGTGTGTGTCTGTGTGTGTGTGCGTGTGTGTGCGTGTGTCTCTCCGCATTGTCATTACCCTCGGCGGGAGTCCTTTGCCTCGTGGTGGAGGTCCGGTGCCCGGGGGCCGACCCCTCTCCGTCCCCGCACCGCGGGCCCTGGCCTGCCATCGGCCGGCCCCCCAAAAATGGCCGCCGCGCCGGCCCCTTGGTCTCTGAGGTCCAGCGGGTTATCTCTCTCCTCGGCTCCCCTCGGAGATCTCGTCATCAATGAGTCGCCTCCCCGGCGGCCATGTTGTCGTCGTCGCGGTCGCGGTTGTTTGTTCGTGTGACCAGCGAAAGGCGAAGGCGCTTGATTGCGGCTTCTCGTTTAATAAGCCCCCCCCCCCCCTTTGTCCTTCCACTCATCCCCTCCCTCCCTTTGTCTTCCTTTTCATCCCTCCCTCTCTCGTCTTTCTTCCAGGGGGGGCTGATATTACCGAGCAAATCCAATCTCTTGTATCCCCTGTTTGGGAATTATGTTTTCCGCTTTCTCTCGGTCTCCAGTCTTTCCCCTGAAGGCGCCTCGAACCAACCAACCATGCTGCCTGATTGTGTGTTGTGTGTTGTGTGTTGTGTGTTGTGTGTGTGTGTGTGTGTGTGTGCGTGTGTGTGTGTGTGTGTGTGTGTGTGTGTGTGTGTGTGTGTGAGAAAGAGTGAGAGAGAGAGAGCAAAAGCAGACAGATGAGTATGATTCTTGTGCATTGGTGGTTATGTTTTTCATGTTTGAGTTTGTAAATATGTGTGTGTGTGAGCTTGCAATTTAAAACACAACTATACAAAGACTGTGTGTGTGTCCGTGGGTATGTGTGTGTTTGTGGTGTGTGTGTGCGTGTGTATCTGTGTATGTGCATGTGTGTCTGTCTGTTTGTGGTGTGTGTGCGTGTGTGGTGTGTGTGTGTGTGTCTCCTCTGCTAACCCCTGATTGTGTAAGGCCTCCATACTGTTAGTTGTAGTAGAGGAGATTGACTTCAGTTGAGATGAGCGGTAATCTTCTGTTGAACAATGGCTCTAATCTTCACACTGTGGTTACACGTGCACACACACACACACACACGCACGCATGCACGCACGCACGCACCGCACACACACACATGGGCTGACTTGAGTTGTCCTCTAATGTCACAATGGACGAGGGATAGATGGATGGATACTGTGTGTGTGTGTGTGTGTGTGTGTGTGTGTGTGTGTGCGTGTGTGTGTGTGTGCCCTGCTGACGTATACGTGCCCACATCAGAGCGTGTTAATCTCTGTGTCTGTGTGTTGTTGAACCCGCTAGCGTGCATGCGTGCGTGAGTGTGTGTGTGTGCGTG
>CM030176.1:4649552-4652052 GCA_017639675.1 Aplochiton taeniatus
GAGCTCAGCCCCCCCCCCCCCCCCCCCCCCAGCGAGACGGGCAGGGCGGCCAGAATGGCGACACCGGAGACGCAGAGATGTATGATGTGATCGGCCTTGACAACCGTGAGCCTTTTGGGGGCCCGGTTGCTGTGGCAACGCCGTCACAACAATTCCCCCCCCTCACCCGTGGTCTGTCGATTGCCCGCGTGCCCGGTCAGGTTTGATTGGAGGGTGGGGGTGGGGGGGGGTGGTTGGGTGGTGGTTGGGGTTGTGGCGTGGTGTCCTGGCATCAATTTGTAATGGCCCTGTGTTCCTCAGCGGGTCCACCTCTGCCTGTCTCAGCCCCTAACCGTCTCTAACGACGGCCGCAGAAACAGAAAGGCCTCCATTGCATATTTATGCTCCCCAGTCTCAATTATTGAGCCGAGAAGGGATGTGGGTCTCTCTCTCTCTCTCTCTCCCTCTCTCTCTCTCTCTCTCTCTCTCTCCTTCTCCCTCTCCCTCTCCCTCTCTCTCTCTCTCTCTCTCTCTCTCTCTCTCTCTCTCTCTCTCTCTCTCTCTCTCTCCCTCCCTCTCTCTCTGAAGGCTCACATATGGAGAATCCACCATTGGAAAGTCTGACGGCGATCATGTCCTCTCTAAGCCTCCATTGCGGCTGGGGAAATGGACATCAGAATCTTTATAGCGGTGCCGACTGGGGGAGACAACATGGATGACATTTTAATGGCCGCCGTTTTATTCCCCCAACTCCACATAGTTCACTCAGAATACAATGTATCACTATGTTTAGATATTTTCCTGATATCGAATTCACATGAAATTATTTTGGTCTTGTGGTCCTGGTGGTAGGCCGTGCATTAAAATAATTGTGAGGGGTGTTATACATTGTGGAAAATATTCTTTCCTCGGCCATAATAGGATGTTTAATGTGCATGATTTTCTAATGCTGATGTTGAAACTTTTAGACATTTTCAGGAATCCCGGGGAACAGTAGTTGCGGCGGTTTCTGTCAAATAAATTACAATGTGGTCTGATTTTGTGAATGGTCGCAAACCGTTTGCTTTAGTCTGCTCACCAGCTCACAGTTTACGTTTTATAGGCCGGTCCTTGTCCGCCATTTTGGGTCTGAACTCGATCGTTTGATATACACCTTTAAACTCTGACCTTTGAACTCAGTCGTATAGGCGTTCTCTAAGCCTGGCTCTGAGTGAGTCCGCGGACAGCGAGACTCGAACCCCCTCTCACCTCGTATCAAAACATTGAAACAGATGCACCAACTCTGACCTTTGACCTGCCTTGCTGCGATGCATTAGTCGCTTTTTTGTGTGTAAGTTCTGGGACACGCCGAGAATGTGTCCATGGAATTCCCACTTGGAGTGCTGACCTTCAGCAGCGCACGTAACCAGGCAACCGGGGAGTCCGGCTGCCCTGTTCAATAAGGGTTTCCACCTGGACTTCCCGGATCCTCCTTCCTAGAAAGCACAGACCCGGCACACCGCTGTGACCCATCCGCTCAACGTGAGACTACTTTCGCTACTTCAGGCAGACATCAGTGGCTCGCGTGCAATGGCTTTTCCTGTCTTAACGCTGCAGTAAAACAACAACAGGTAGCCCTGGGTCGGGCCGAGACGGTCCTGGTCCAGTCTGTACTGGAATCAGAGTCGGTATGGAAACGCTTGGCTCTACTAGAGGCTGAAGACATCCCCCCAGGTTTGGTCGCTAAAACTGGGCGGGAACGATTTTAGAGTAAAAAAAATGTAGAAAATCATAGCAGGACCAATCCAAAAACCTGTAGGGCAGTCATGTTGGGGCGGTGACGTGCAGAAGTCGTGTGCTGGTAAACGGTGGAGAACAGGGGGGGGGGGGGGGGGTTGAAGGGGAGCAGCATTTCCGGTAACGTATGTCGCCGAAGACCTCGACCAATAACATGTAAGCGCCAGGTTTATTGCCGTCATTTTCGCCGCCGTTCAAACGACACTTTTACATTTAGAACTAACGTACCAACCCCAACCCCTAACTTTACATTTACAACTAACGTACCAACCCCAACCCCTAACTTTACATTTAGAACTAACGTACCAACCCCAACCCCTAACTTTACATTTAGAACTAACGTACCAACCCCAACCCCTAACTTTACATTTAGAACTAACGTACCAACCCCAACCCCTAAATTTACATTTACAACTAACGTACCAACCCCAACCCCTAACTTTACATTTACAACTAACGTACCAACCCCAACCCCTAACTTTACATTTACAACTAACGTACCAACCCCAACCCCTAACTTTACATTTAGAACTAACGTACCAACCCCAACCCCTAACTTTACATTTAGAACTAACGTACCAACCCCAACCCCTAACTTTACATTTACAACTAACGTACCAACCCCAACCCCTAACTTTACATTTAGAACTAACGTACCAACCCCAACCCCTAACTTTACATTTACAACTAACGTACCAACCCCAACCCCTAACTTTACATTTAGAACTAACGTACCAACCCCAAC
>CM030176.1:4657052-4659552 GCA_017639675.1 Aplochiton taeniatus
AAAATAACACCAATCTCCACGGTGATGACTGTGTGTGTGTGTGTGTGTGTGCGAGTGTTCCCTCCTCGATTCGGGGGCGAACGGAATAACTTAATTAGTGTGTCTAATTGCATTTCTGTGGCTCAGTCTAAGGGAATATGGAATTCAATTAAAGAGGGCTGCCTCTGTGTTCTCCCTCCACAGCACACAGTTTGCCTCTGGCCATGCTTTTTAGGATCTGTCTCTTCCCCTCAAACATCTCTCTCTCTCTCTCTCTCTCCCCCCTCTCGTTATCTGCCTCCTCCCCTCCCTCCCTCCCTCCCTCCCTCCCTCCCTCCCTCCCTCCCTCCCTCCCTCTTTGTAGTCGTCCCTATTGCTCTTTCTTTTTCTTTCTTGTCGTCCTCCCACTCTTTGGCTTTTCATCTGTCCCCTTTTCTTCTCTCCCTTTCTCCGCTTACTTATCGTCATCCCTCCTTCCGGCTGCCGCGTCTCTCTCCTCTCTTCTTCATCCTCCTCTTCCTCCACCCTTCTCGCCCTCTTCCTCCATGTACGTGTTTGGACAGTTGATTGTAAATACCCCGGTCAGATCAGCGAGATAAAGAGATGCAACTGTGGAGGGAGGCTGGGATGACAATGATTTACACACACACACACACACACACACACACACACACACACACACACACACACACACACACACACAGCCACTCAAACACCCCCACACACAGACACAGACACACACACACACACACACACAGACACACACACAGTCACTTAAACACCCCCACACACAGACACACACACACACACACCAGTGCGTAGATCCCCAGTCGGACAAAAAGGGTTATTGTTTTACTTCCACTGTGTGGGAACAATGTCCGACCGAGACTGCTCTCAATTGCTTCGCCCATGTGAGTGTGTGTGTGTGTGTGAGAGAGAGAGAGAAAGAGAGTGTGTGTGTGCACACACTTCAATGTGATAGTATTGTGTTTTCTCTTTATACAAATTTTCTCTCTTTGGGTGTCTGCCATCCCTCTCTCTCTCTCTCTCTCTCTCTCTCTCTCTCTCTCTCTCTCTCTCTCTCTCTCTCTCTCTCTCTCTCTTTCTCTCTCTCTCTCTCCCTCACTCCCTTCTCTCTCTCTTCCTGTTTCTCTCTCTCCCTCCCCCCTCTTTCTCTCTCTCTCCCTCTCTCTATAGCTCTCTCTCCCATATCTCCCTCTCTCTATCTCTCTTTATCTTTCTCTCCCATCTCTCTCTCTCCCTCTCTCTATCTGTCTTTATCTCTACCTCCCTCCTTCTCTCTCTCTCCTCCTCCCTCCTTCTCTCCCTCCCTCCTTCCTCTGTTATCCTAGCTCTCTAATTAAGATGACACGCTGTGAATTCAGACACTAAATAATGCAGGAGGCTTTACCAGTGACAACGAACGGCGCGTGATTAGTGACCACACACACACACACACATGCAACACACACACACACACACACACACACACACACACACACACACACACACACACATGCAACACATACACATACACACACAATCCTGCGGGTTTTCCATGGCTGGTGATTCACGGCTCCAATACATTGGAGGCCTACAATGTCGGACTACAACTACAAAACTACAACTACCAAACTGCAACTACAAAACTACATCTACAAACCTGCAACTATAAAACATGCTAGCACAAGCGAAACAGGATTTAATTAGGAGGTAAAAAAAACACAGCGATCTCGCTCTCTTATACTCTCCCCTCCCACTCTCCCTGTACTCTGCCATAATGTTCTCACACTCTCCCATACTCTCCCCTAAACTCTTTAGTTATATCCATTACTCTCTTTCATATCACACATTTCATATTATCTTTAAGCTCTTTATGTCCGCAGACCAAAGCAGTCGCACACGCATTAGGTAAATGCAGCCCCTGTGTGTGTGTGTGTGTGTGTGTGTGTGTGTGTGTGTGTGTGTGTGTGTGCGTGTGTGTGCTTGTGTGTGCTTGTGTGTGCTTGTGTGTGCGTGTGTGTGTGTCGCACTGAAGCTTTTAGCCCTAATGCAGTAGGTATACAAGGCCATGTGATCATATTAAACTACAGAGTCAATGCATGGGGCTCAATCTAGGCCGCAGGGAGATCTAGTTCATCCCAGAGCAATTGTTTCGGGGCAGACCAAGTAGAAAATCCAGAGAGGGGGGCTTGTTTGTGGCTGCCATTGTCCAGTTCGTGGTGTTCTTGTGCCTCCTCCCCGCCTCTGTGTGGGTTGAATGAGATGGTTTCATCCGGGCAAGCCAGGCTTCACAGCCCCGGCCACTACACTAAACTGGAGAGAGAGAGAGAGAGGGAGGGGGGGGCAGGAGAGAGAGAGAGAGAGAGAGAGAGAGAGAGAGAGAGAGAGAGAGAGAGAGGGGGGGGGGGGGGGGGGGGGAGAGGGGGGGAGAAGAGATTACCACCATGTTACTATCACTGCCTCACCAGTGGTGGAAAACAGTCTCTCACACACACACACAATGGGAGCAAACACACAC
>CM030176.1:4662052-4664552 GCA_017639675.1 Aplochiton taeniatus
CTGCTCCTCCTCAGCTTCTTCCTCCTCGCTGATGCTGACTGTAAGTTGGCTCACACACACACACACACACACACACACACACACACACACACACACACACACACACACTCATGCACAAACGCACATACTCTCACATACACTCAACAGCAAACACACGCCTTGGCAGGCAGAGTGGAAATGACAGGGCAGAATTCAGGGCTGTCAATTACTGATACATTGGGGAGGACTACACAGGATTAGGACTCTCACACACACACACACACACACACACACCTTGGTATGGGAGAGAGTGACCTGGTTTGCTCCGTTCGTGCTGAGGGCTTCCTCTGGGCAGCGCTGGATCAGGGTGTGTGTGTGTGTGTTTGTGTGTGTGCAGTCAGCCAGTCAGTTTGTTAGCTGGTTAGCTGCTTTGACAAAGCGCCAGCTGTTTCTGTCCACTCCTGTATATTCCTGGCTTGAAACGACGACCAGCATATGGCAAATCAGATAATTTGCTCACCATTTGTGAGAGTGTGTGTGTGTGTGTGTGCGAGTGCTTGTTTAAATGAGGGTGCCTAAGTGTGTTTGTGTTTGTGCATGCATGCGCGCATGTGTGTGTGTGTGTGTGTGGGTGGGTGTTTGTTTTGTGTGTGTGTGTGGGGGTGCTAGAGGAAATGAGCATTCAGCATAGGGGGCATGATAGCCAGCAGGATTGTGTGTGTGTTTGTGTATGTGTGTGTGTAACCTAGACGACATCCCTTATCACTGTGCTGTAATATAATAGCCAGGAGGAGTGGACACTGACATCAATGGGAGAGAGATTAGCCAAAGACTTGTAAGCCCTGGACAATATGTTACCCAATGTTACCTTGGTCATCCTCAGATTTGATGTATTCTCGGTACACATAATAATGACAGAACACAGGAATATGACGTCTGTCTGCTGAAGAAAGTGAAAGAGAGGGAGAGAGATAAACAAGAGAGATAGGGAGGGAAAGAGAGAGAGATAGAGGGAGGTAAATAGCGGAAGATAGAAAGAGAGAGAGGGAGAGGGGTAGAGACAGAGACAGAGACAGAGACAGAGACAGAGACAGAGACAGAGACAGAGACAGACACAGACAGACAGACAGACAGACAGACAGACAGACAGACAGACAGACAGACAGACAGACAGACAGACAGACAGACAGGGTTAGAAAGTCACAGTAGCTCAAAACTGAGTGAGTGATGCTGAATAGATCTGATTAATTCCTTATGGCCAGACCTAGCCTGTATCACACATACACACATACACACACACACACACACACACACACACACACACACAGAAAAGCCAGCATGGGTATAGTTGCGTTATGTAGCACTGCGGGCACTCCCCCTCTCTCTCTGCCTCTCTCTTTCTGCCTCTCTCTCTCCCCCTCTCTCTGCGCCTCTCTCTCCCCCCCTCTCCCTCCCCTTCTCTCCCCCTCTCTCTCTCCCCTTCTCTCCCCCTCTCTCTCCCTCTCTCTCTCTCCCCTTTCCCCCTCTCTCTCTCCCCTTCCCCCCTCTCGCTGTGAGTCTTTCTTGGGGTCGTCCAGTAAAAGGTTCAGTCATCCATCAAAACGACGCCCCATCCGTGACCGCCCCTAGACCCCACCCCTCCTGTGCCCTCTCCTCCAGCGACACACTTCCTGTTTCACTTCGCTCCCCCCCCCCCCCCCCCCCCCACTCCTCTCTTTCCCCGCTCTGCTCTTTTCTCTGCCCCCCCCCCCCCCCCCTGTCTATCTCAGCGTGGGTTTGAACCCTGCTGTCTTCTTTGCAGAGTTGAAACTATTACCATTACGTAACGCCGCCCTGACTGAGCACTGGTCTCTATCCAAAGCGACAGATAAAGTGCGTTAAGACCTACGTAGGGAAAGAGACACTAATCACACACACACACACACACACAAAAAAAAAGGCAGAAACAAATTCTCTAAGTGAATATTCAATCGGAAATGAATGTTCAGATCACCAGGCAGGTAAACTGCTTGACCGTTGAGTTTGTAGGTGAGACTTGAAACCAGTGGAGGTGTGACCAACGTTGCGCTTTCTTCCTAACCTGGTCCGAGAGGGGAGGGGCCTGAAAATCCTTGACAGATTGCTCCTCTGTCCCCTGAAATTAAATCTGCCAACAAACACTGAAACACACACACACACACACACACACACACTCACACACACGCACAGACAAACCCACAAATCTTCATTTGGGATATAACTCCTATTTCCGATGACACCAAATGGTTTTGGATGATTGCAAAAAAAAAAATATATAAATACATCAGCATTTCCAAGATGACATTTGTCTGCGGGGGGGATTTGGGTGTAGTTGATGACTTCACTCAGCCAAATGGTGACCGTGTTAGCCGGATCGAGGTCTAAATGCCTCGCCCCACGTCATTGGTTTAACGTGGGCAGAGCCTCGCCACAATCTGACCCGCCGTGTCGGGCAGTAATGAAAATCCGCGGCCCGTGTTCCCCGCTTCAATTTCCGAATGCG
>CM030176.1:4672052-4677052 GCA_017639675.1 Aplochiton taeniatus
AAGCCTCTGAGTGGGGATTTTCTCGTGGGGTTGGAATGCCATTAGGAGAGAGAGGGGCGAGCGGGCGAGCGATGACGTTCCGTGACTGACGGTGGAATGTTTGGATGTGGTGATGTCACCGGGCCTGGCGCGGTTCCGGCGTTTATGATATTGGTGGCGTCTACGGAACAAGTGGGTTTTTAGTGGTCATGTCAGTAGTAAGTCTTTCTAAATCCTTTATGGCAGAGAAATATTAAGCTCCTTTGCTGATACGAGGACAAAGCGGGAACATGGTGGCATAACACACACACACACACACACACACACACACGCACGCACGCTCTCAAAGACACGCTATAACGCACACACACTGACAAAGACACGCTATTACACAGACACACACACAGTCACATGCTCACAGACACACTATAACACACACACACACACATACATGCTCACAAATACATACTATAACACACACACATGCTCACAAATACACTGACATAGACGTGTACACAAAGACACAGTATAACACACACACACACACACTGAAATACCACACATGTACACACACACACACACACTGAAACACCACAGGCGCACTGAAAAAGACTGAAAACTGCACAGGCGGATTGACAAACTTTGACGCACTTTAAAGGAGACAAACAGCGAAAGACACACACACACACACACACAAAACACACACATGCAGGTGGACATATTGAAAGACATCCATACAACGTACAAAGTAACAGACGCACACTGTGGATTGAATACAAGGGTTTTGAGAGGACGCCATGTTTGTTACTGTAATCACCATAGGTGTCCCGCCATTAGATGTTAACAGTACCAGCACCTCATTGGAGTCCTGCCAACGCACGCCACAACACCACAGCCCACACTCGGAATCAAACACATCTCTGTATTTATTGAAACATATTTAACCAGGTGAATTGACGGAGAACCAATTCTCGACTCGTCTAGTGCACCTCTCCGTTCACACCACTCACCTGGCACGCGTTCCTTTCCTCCTTCCTTCTTAACGCGTGTCACTTCCTGTCCCGGTCCCCTGCAGCGCCCCCTCGGTTCACGCGGAGCCCGGAGGACCAGACGGGCGTCCAGGGCGGGGTGGCCTCCTTCGTGTGTCAAGCGGCAGGGGAGCCCCAGCCCAAAATAGTCTGGAACAAGAAGGGCAAGAAGGTCTCCAACCAGAGGTTTGAGGTAAGACAAAGTCCCGAAAGGAGCCCTTTCAATGGCTCCCTCACGGGTCCGAGGGGGGATGTTACTTTCCAAAAACGTTGACGTGAACACAGTTTTGGATGGAGGTTTTTTTTCGGGGGGGGTGGTTCCAAAGTGTATTGTTTATGATGTTGGTGGCAGAAGCAGATTTTGGTCTTTCAAATAACATCTTTGTTACTTCCAACCTTTATGTAACTTATTTCTTTTGAATAGTCTTTTTTTTTATACTGTATGGGTGGTACGCTTTGACCTAAAGACAAGCTTGTGTAGAAGGAAGGTTTTGACAGACCATATGCCCTTCAAATGTGAGCGACGTGCGGTTTGATCCAATTCAAAAGAAACTCACTTTCTACTCAGTTTAGCTCTTCAATTCTGCAAACCTTTAATATTTACGTCTCCTGAGGATATGTTTTTTTCATTTGAATTATTGGATCGTCCTCTGTAAATCAAAATGGCCATATTGCCTCCCTCGAAAGGTCCAGACTGGTGACTTCTTTTTTATTTGATCCAATCTCGGGCAGACATCTTTCCTAGGCATGGGTCGGGGATGAGCTTCTGTTCCTCTCTGCTTGGAAAGCACAGATCTATGGAGGCATTATAAACTGACCTAAACCCAAGTGTGTTTGTTTGTGCGGTAAAGGTGATAGACTTTGACGACGGCTCCGGCTCGGTCCTGAGGATACAGCCTCTGCGGACACCGCGAGACGAGGCCATCTATGAATGTCACGCTTCCAATTCTGCAGGAGAGATCACCGCTTCGACCAGACTCGGTGTCTTACGAGGTCAGCGCACACACGCACACACACAAACACACACACACACACACACACACACTCACACACACACACACACACTCACACACACACACACTCACACACACACACACTCACACACACACTCACACACACACACACACACACACACACACACACACACTCACACACACACACAAACACACACAAACACACACACACACACTCACACACACACACACACCCTGAAACACCATGATTTTTTTCATATCTGGTGTTATGTTATCTGATTTTTGTGTTGTAATTCCCACCCAAGTATGGGCTGTTTCTGTTAGGGGTAAGTGGAAAGCTGTGCATAGCTCGATATGTTGCTGTTAATGCTTTTGGAGATACTTGCCCTAGCTTGAGTTCATCAGTTTGTTGTAGCCAATCATGGCCAATTAAGATCCTAGCGATTGCTTTTGTCTATTCATATTCTGTAGCGAGTTGGATTTTGCACTTCAGAATGTTAGCATCATGCTTGGACGGAAATGCTTGCCTCTAATGTCCGCGGTGACACTAGCGTTAGCTTTGGGCTATTCAGGAAGTGTCCATGTGCCCATTAGCTTCGATCCATTAGTGTAGCTTATGATGTTAGCGTTAGCTGGTGTCCATTAGGAAGACCAGCGGCGGAGGCTAAAGTGTGTCCCTCTTCTTTCAAAGTAAGTGAACCTGCTGGACTGTGAATAATCACTCCGGCCGCCTTTAGCACACTCTAGAGTCCTAGGACACGTTCACACAGACCTCCTTTTCTTTCATGTCTCTCCTGGTGCTCTCTCTCTCTCTCTCTCTCTCTCTCTCACACACACACACACACACACACGTTTCTTCTCACCCTTGTTCTCGTTCTCTCTCTCCCTCCTCCCTTCCTTTCTGCCTTAACAGGCTCTTCGGGCCACGAGCACAGCAACCTCTCAATTATTCAAAGTATCAGACCACTCTTTCCGTGTTCCCTACAGTTTGGCCCAGCTACAGCTCTCTTCCTTATTCACCTCCTGTCTATCTAAGTGTGTGTGTGTGTGCTTGTGTATGCTTGTGCACACTCTCTCTCTATCTAACACACACACACACACATACACACACACACACACACAGACACACACGCGCGCACAGCGGGAGCTTTCTGTCCTTGCTGGCACGGTGATTACCAGCTCTCTGTGCGGGTCCTCTGAGGAGCCATTGTGCTGCGTGTTGAATGAGAGGCCACCTGGGACGGGCTAATAGGCCTAATGGGCTGTCAGTCGCTCCGTCCGTGGCCCCTCCTCCCCCCTCCCGCCCTGGGACACGCGTACCAAAGGGAGGGGGGCACCACCGCCGCAGTGGAAACCTCCATGACAGACCACGTTTCCTTTCTGGTTGCCTTTTCTATTGCTGTCTCTTTGGAGTGAAGCTCCCAAGGGATGAGTGACATTGAATTCATTAATTTAATTAGCGGGTCGGTTACATTGACAGGAAAAGAACAACAACGCGTGGTGAAGTTTTGATGTTCTGTTTGTCCTGAATGTGTTTCAGGGTTAGGGTCCAACAGGTCTTATGTAGTCATCGTAACTCTCTCTCTGTGCCTCCCTGTGTCTCCCTTCTCTCTCTCTCTCTCTCTCTCTCTCTCTCTCTCTCTCTCTCTCTCTCTCTCTCTCTCTCTCTCTCTCTCTCTCTCTCTCTCTCTCTCTCTCTCTCTCTCTCTCTCTCTCTCTCTCTCTCTCTCTCTCTGTCTCTGTCTCTGTCTCTGTCTCTGTCTCTCTCTCTCTATCTGTCTCTGTCTCTGTCTCTGTCTCTGTCTCTGTCTCTGTCTCTGTCTCTGTCTCTGTCTCTGTCTCTGTCTCTGTCTCTGTCTCTGTCTCTGTCTCTGTCTCTCTCTCTCTCTCTCTCTCTCTCTCTCTCTCTCTCACTCCCTCTCACTCCCTCTCTCTCTCTCTCTCCCTCTCTTTCTCTGTTTCTGTCTCTTTCTCTCTTGCTCTCTGTCTCTCTCTTTGTCTCACTCTGTCTCTCACTCTCCTTGTCTCTCTCTCCGTCACTCCCTCCATACCCCTGGGGGTCTCCGTCAGAGCCCTGGCTTCAGTGACAGGCTGCCGGACCATTGGGACACACTGTTAAGGTCAGCAGCGGCAATTAGCCGGGGACAGAGGGAGCCTAATTGAAGTGTTGGCTGGCAGCAGAGGCCTGGGCTCTGGGAAAGGCTGCAGGGCGAGAGGGATGGGGCTGGTAATGATGGTGTACTGCTGGTTGTGTTTGTAAGGGAGAGGAGAGAAACAGAGAGAGACAGAGATAGTGAGAGAGAGTGAGAGTGAGAGAGTGAGAGAGAGAAGGAAGAGAGAGAGTGAGAGAGAGTGAGAGAGAGTGAGAGAGAGAGTGAGAGAGAGAGAGAGAGAGAGAGAGAGAGAGAGAGAGAGACAAGGAAGAGAGAGAGAGAGAGAGAGAGAGAGAGAGAGAGAGAGAGAGAGAGAGAGAGAGAGAGAGAGAGAGAGAGAGACAGACAGACAGACAGACAGACAGACAGACAGACAGACAGACAGACAGACAGACAGACAGACAGACAGAGAGAGAGAGGACATGGTCTGGACCCTGAGAAACAGAGTGGCAGGGACGAGAGCAGGCTGCAGCCCCCAGTGGCTGGAGGATGGGGGGGAGGGGGTGCTCTGGTAGAGTGTCTGGATGAGGAGGGGGGTGCTCTGGTAGAGTGGCTGGATGAGGAGGGGGGTGCTCTGGTAGAGTGTCTGGAGGATGGGGGGGAGGGGGTGCTCTGGTAGAGTGTCTGGATGAGGAGGGGGGTGCTCTGGTAGAGTGTCTGGATGAGGAGGGGGGTGCTCTGGTAGAGTGTCTGGATGAGGAGGGGGGTGCTCTGGTAGAGTGTCTGGATGAGGAGGGTGGTGCTCTGGTAGAGTGTCTGGATGAGGAGGGGGGTGCTCTGGTAGAGTGTCTGGATGAGGAGGGGGGTGCTCTGGTAGAGTGTCTGGATGAGGAGGGGGGTGCTCTGGCAGAGTGTCTGGATGAGGA
>CM030176.1:4679552-4687800 GCA_017639675.1 Aplochiton taeniatus
CAGAGCCAGACTCAGCAGTCTGAAGTGTTGAACATCTTTCCATTGTGTTTCTGTTATTTATGTATGTCTGTGAGGAGCCCTGACAGTTAATACAGCAGCAGCTGTCGTTAGCCCTCTCCCTGGGTGCAGCAGAGAGGATTGGATTAGCTTTGATTCATTCCTAAGGAGAATAGACTGCTCACTTCACTCTCAATCCCTTTGATCCTCCTCTGTGAAGAATTACCATTTGAATATCTCATTCCGGTACTAACCAGTATTAATCTATTTGACTCCCGTTTGACTCTTGTGTGACTCCTTTAAGAGAACATATGGCACTAACCAGTATTACTCTATTTAACTGGTGTTTGACTCTATTTGACTCTTTTAAGAGGGCACATGGCACTAACCAGTATCACTCTCTTTAACTGGTGTTTGACTCTATTTGACTCTTTTAAGAGGGCACATGGCACTAACCAGTATCACTCTATTTAACTGGTGTTGGACTCTATTTGACTCTTTTAAGAGGGCACATGGCACTAACCAGTATCACTCTATTTGACTGATGTTTGACTCTATTTGACTCTTTTAAGAGGGCACATGGCACTAACCAGTATTACTCTATTTGACTGGTGTTTGACTCTATTTGACTCTTTTAAGAGGGCACATGGCACTAACCAGTATTACTCTATTTGACTGGTGTTTGACTCTATTTGACTCTTTTAAGAGGGCACATGGCACTAACCAGTATTACTCTATTTGACTGGTGTTTGACTCTATTTGACTCTTTTAAGAGGGCACATGGCACTAACCAGTATTACTCTATTTGACTGGTGTTTGACTCTATTTGACTCTTTTAAGAGGGCACATGGCACTAACCAGTATTACTCTATTTGACTGGTGTTTGACTCTATTTGACTCTTTTAAGAGGGCACATGGCACTAACCAGTATTACTCTATTTGACTGGTGTTGGACTCTATTTGACTCTTTTAAGAGGGCACATGGCACTAACCAGTATTACTCTATTTGACTGGTGTGTGTTTGACTCCTTCCAGAGGACCAGCTGCCCTCAGGGTTCCCCACCATCGACATGGGACCCCAACTAAAAGTGGTGGAGCGTTCTCGGACCGCCACCATGCTGTGCGCTGCCAGCGGCAACCCCGACCCAGAAATCACCTGGTTCAAGGACTTCCTGCCCGTCAACACGTCCAATAACAACGGCCGTATTAAACAGCTCCGCTCAGGTAACCAATAGGAACCAGCCGTTAATTGGTTTCCTCCTTCTCCTCCTCCAATCCCTCTTCCTCGCTCTTTCTCTCTCTTTATTTCCCCTGCAACTTCTCTTTGGTTCGACACCCCTTTTCCCTCTCTCTATCTCTTCCTCCGCTCCCCCCTTCCGTTTTTCTCTCTCTCTTTCTACTCCTACAATATTTCCGTTTAACCCGCCCCCCCCCCCCCCCCCAGGCCCCTTTCTTCTTCTTCCCTACTGTTAACGATCGTGTCTTTTTTCTTCTTCTGTGGTTGACGGCTCTCTTTTCCTCAGCTGCCTCGCTGCAGGGCACTTGAGTCCGAGTCTCACCGACTCCCTCCCTCTCTCTCTCTCTCTCTCTCTCTCTTTCTGTTTCTTTTGCTTTCTTCTAAACTCTCCGAGGTCTTCCTAGATTCTCACCGTCCTTACTGAACTTAATAGTTACCAAAACACAATTCTCTTTTGAAAGTACAACCTATGTGCATTACATGTACTTGGATGAAAACAAAGAAAAACAGTAGCATCTATTTTGTGCACTGGTGAGAGGTAGGAACAACCCCCTGTTGAGATGGCTCACTGCTGTGACTACACCAGTCACAATAACCCTCTCCTCTTCGGTGGATTCGCTGGACCTTGCACGGTTTCAACCGATATTCAGTGTCAATGAGACATAGCAATGGATGATGTCACCATACAGTCTAGTCATATCAACATAACATTTCAACAGAAATAAAAAAAAAGATGCCGTGTTTTAATTGTTTGAAAATATGCTAATTATGACAGAATATTTTCAAACCATTTGATAAAAATAAATAAATACAGGAAAAAAAAATCCGGTCCGGAGATTAATCATTGATTCAAATTCACCAGTGATTCTCCTCCCAGACGGTACAGCGGCCACAGTACTGTGTGTGATGGCTACAGTTAAAAACTGCAGCTAAGCTAACCCTCCTACCCCCCTTCAACCTGCTTCCTGCTTCCTGGGTCAACTCTGGACCCCTCAATCCTGGCTTGTGATTGGACACCAACCCGTTTAGCTTTATTCTGATTGGATCCCTCCAGCTTCTGTCGCTGTTTCTATCTCTAGCTCCTCCCCCCTACCTAGCTCCACCCCCTGTTAAGCCTGAATTCTATAATTTGAATAAAAAATAAATATTACATTTACAAAGATATGAAATGTTGTGTGTTGGGGGAAAAAAAGGGACACATGTGAGACTTGATAAATGCTAGCACAAATGTCCTTCTATAGTTTATATGTTTGTTCTTCTGGAGTTCTGCTGTTAGATGTTCTTTTCCTTTTCTTTCTGAGTGGACTGTGTGTAACTGCTGGTGGGATTGTAATGCCTTTGTCTGTGCTGTTTCCTCTCTTTGTATCTTTTTTCTTTTCTTTTAACCACAGAGTCCTTTGGTAAGTGCTTCAGTTCCGAGGCCCAAGCCCTCGCTATCTATCTATCTACCTACCTATCTATCTATCTATCTATCTATCTCTCTGTTGCACACTCTCCTAACACTGAGGAGGCCTCACCTCACAAACACCAACGCGGCTTATCAAAGAAGCATGGCATGCATTCGACTAACGACCGCCATGGTCCCACACAAACACACAGATAAAGACATAGCAAAAGGACATTACACACCAGATAAAGACATAGCAAAAGGACATTACACACCAGATAAAGACATAGCAAAAGGACATTACACACCAGATAAAGACATAGCAAAAGGACATTATACACCAGATAAAGACATAGCAAAAGGACATTACACAGCTGATAAAGACATAGCAAAAGGACATTACACACCAGATAAAGACATAGCAAAAGGACATTACACACCAGATAAAGACATAGCAAAAGGACATTACACACCAGATAAAGACGTAGCAAAAGGACATTACACATCAGATAAAGACATAGCAAAAGGACATTACACACCAGATAAAGACATAGCAAAAGGACATTACACACCAGACAAAGACATAGCAAAATGACATTACACACAGGGAGACAGTGAGAGTTAATGTTAAGCACATAACTGTGCATAATCTCTTCAAGACACAAACACACACACACTAACTCACTCACTCAGACACACATTAACCCAAGAATAGATGCTGCTGCACACACAACAGAGGCTACACACACGCACAACACAAACAGGAGCGCTCGGTGTCACACACACAAACACACACACACACACACAAACACACACACACACACACACCCACGCTCAAATTGAACACGTTCCCAATCACCTCTCTTGTCACCTTAGAGGTAGCTGGCTAACCCCTCACCGTGCACTGCTCCACCTGCAAACCCCCCCCCCCACCCACCCACCCACCCACCCCCCACGCCCCCCCTCTCTGAAAACGAGACACTGAAGTCCCACTGTCCTGGCCTTCACCTCTATACTCCACTCTCCCCTGTGCACTCAATCTCTCGCTTAATCTCTTTCCCTCTCTCTCTCTCTCTCTCTCTCTCTCTCTCTCTCTCTCTCTCTCTATCTATCTATCTATCTATCTATCTATCTATCTATCTATCTATCTATCTATCTATCTATCTATCTATCTATCTATCTATCTATCTATCTATCTATCTATCTATCTATCTATCTATCTATCTATCTATCTATCATTCCCTTCTTCAATCCTTCACTCGCAGATGCTCTCACTCTCCAGCTGTCTCGTGTTGCTGGTCAATAAGCCATCAAGTTAAGACGACTACCACCCCCCCCCCCCCCCCCCCCTCCACCCCGCCCCACTCCCCAGACGGATGCAGGGGTAGGAAAGAAGAAGCAGAAAAATCAATGGCTACAAGGTTTTCCAGCTGGCAGCCCCCGACCCCCCCCCCCCCCCCCTCCCCTCCCTACAGAATAGAGTGTGCTCCGTGCTCTGAAGCCTGCACACTAGCCGCCCTGCGCAGGGAACTAGGCCAGTGATATGAATACCAGGCAGTGGCAAAGTGCCTATAGGTTATAACCCTGTTGATATGAATACCAAGCAGTGGCAAAGTGCCTATAGGTTATAACCCTGTTGATATGAATACCAAGCAGTGGCAAAGTGCCTATAGGTTATAACCCTGTTGATATGAATACCAAGCAGTGGCAAAGTGCCTTTAGGTTATAACCCTGTTGATATGAATACCAGGCAGTGGCAAAGTGCCTATAGGTTATAACCCTGTTTATATGAATACTAAGCAGTGTGCTGGCCCCAGTACCTTAGGTTATAACCCTTGTCCCTGCTCCAGACCCACATGAAAAGGGAAGTGTGTCGACGTCTCAAAATGGATCCATCAAAACACGGATTGGAATCAGCGTGAGGTATTTTTAGCCTTGCCCTCTCCCAATGGGCGAGTGGTCTTAGTTTAAGAGCTGGCCCCTGGTTTAGCCTCTCAGACCCCCCCCCCCCCACACACCATCACCCCCAGCCTGCCCTCTCCATGAGACAGAAAGATCCAATGTTCTCCCTTTGTCTGAGAGTGAGCCGGAGTGTTTAGAAAGGCTGACCCATACCAACACGTACCGGCCCCTCTCTCCCACTGCAACCCCCATAGCCCTCATAACCCCCCCCCCCCCTCAAAGCCTCTTCTGCTGCAAGTCAGTGACATGGAAGCAGATCAATACTGTTTCCTCTCTCTCTCTCTCTCTCTCTCTCTCTCTCTCTCTCTCTCTCTCTCTCTCTCTCTCTCTCTCTCTCTCTCTCTCTCTCTCTCTCACACACGTGCTCGTTCTTTCTGTCTTTCCCTCCTTTTTAATTCTATTCACTCTTTCTTACCTTTTCACACTGCCTTTCTTTCTTTCTCCCCCTCTCTCTCTCTTTTCCTTTTCGGGATTGCTCTATCTCTCTCTCACTCCTTCTATCTTTCAATTTCCCGTTTCTTTACCGGCCTGTTATATATTGACAGTCTTTCAATAATTTGATTCTTGTCGTTTACAAGTCCCCCTTGATTCACTTCCGTATCCCTCCTTCCTTCTCTCTCTCTCTCTCTTCTCCTTCTTCTCTCCCCCTGTTGGTACTAACATTTCTTCTTCTTCTTCCTCTCTAATCTCGTGCATTCATTGCCCAATCAGGTGGCACGCCCATACGAGGTAAGAGCGCTGGGACCACCAAGCATCACCATGCGGCCCGATTCCATTTCAAACCCCTGGGTCCTACTCCTTCTCTCACTCCTACTTGCCACACATCTAACCAAGCATGGTATAGAAACTGTTCTTCATTCGGGTGTCAACGGTATGGGATTAGCCCCGCCGCCCTCTCCTCCCCTATGGGGTTGAGCTGTGAGCTCTGCCGTGGCTTCAGATGTGTGTAGGAGGTGGGAGAGACGGGCCGTTTGGAATGGTATTGAAATTCATTTCACAGAAAACTCGTGTGTTTCCTCCTCATCCTTTTCTCCTCGTCCGTCCCTCCCCCTTTCCTCCTCCTCCATCTCCCCATTTCCTCCTCCACCCTCCCCCTTTCCTCCTCCCTCTCTCCTCCTCATCCTTTTCTCCTCCTCCACCCTCCCCCTTTCCTCCTCATCCTTTTCTTCTCCTCCATCCTTCCCCCTTTCCTCCTCATCCTTTCCTCCTCCTCCATCTCCCCCTTTCCTCCTCATCCTTTTCTTCTCCTCCATCCTTCCCCTTTTCCTCCTCATCCTTTTCTCCTCCTCCACACTCCCCCTTTCCTCCTCATCCTTTTCTCCTCCTCCATCCTTCCCCCTTTCCTCCTCATCCTTTTCTCCTCCTCCACCCTCCCCCGTTCCTCCTCATCCTTTTCTCCTCCTCCATCCTTCCCCCTTTCCTCCTCATCCTTTTCTCCTCCTCCATCCTTCCCCCTTTCCTCCTCATCCTTTTCTCCTCCTCCACCCTCCCCCTTTCCTCCTCATCCTTTTCTCCTCCTCCATCCTTCCCCCTTTCCTCCTCATCCTTTTCTCCTCCTCCATCCTTCCCCCTTTCCTCCTCATCCTTTTCTTCTCCTCCATCCTTCCCCCTTTCCTCCTCATCCTTTTCTCCTCCTCCATCCTTCCCCCTTTCCTCCTCATCCTTTTCTTCTCCTCCATCCTTCCCCCTTTCCTCCTCATCCTTTTCTCCTCCTCCATCCTTCCCCCTTTCCTCCTCATCCTTTTCTTCTCCTCCATCCTTCCCCCTTTCCTCCTCATCCTTTTCTTCTCCTCCATCCTTCCCCCTTTCCTCCTCATCCTTTTCTCCTCCTCCATCTCCCCCTTTCCTCCTCATCCTTTTCTTCTCCTCCATCCTTCCCCCTTTCCTCCTCATCCTTTTCTTCTCCTCCATCTCCCCCTTTCCTCCTCATCCTTTTCTTCTCCTCCATCCTTCCCCCTTTCCTCCTCATCCTTTCCTCCTCCTCCATCTCCCACTTTCCTCCTCATCCTTTTCTTCACCTCCATCCTTCCCCCTTTCCTCCTCATCCTTTTCTCCTCCTCCATCCTTCCCCCTTTCCTCCTCATCCCTTTCTCCTCCTCCATCCCCAATTCCTCCTTCCCCTTTCCTCCTTCATCCTGCCATCGTTCCCTCCAGCTTTGCACTATTGTTACTTCTGAAATGCTGTGTAATCCATTGCGGTTGTACCTTTGTGTCCATCCGTCCCGCCCCCCCCCCCCCCCCCCCCCCCTCTCATCAGCCTCATTCAGCTTCAAACTGCTTTGTTTTGATATCCTCCCAGTGTGGTGTCTATAAGTTACGCATCCGTTGCTGTGACAAGAGTACTTTAGTGTATGCTCCCTCTTGTATTTCATTTCACGTTTTGTATTGTTGAGTTTTTTGGTTCCTTGTGGGGGGGCGGGGGGGGGGGGGGGGGGGGGGGGGGGTCTTGACCTGGTTTTGACCCCTCTTCTTTTCCCGCTTCGTCTATTTCTGTCCAATCAAACATGGCCATTTTATTTCCCTCCCAGCTGTTATGTGCTCATCTCAAACAGTCCAGATGGTGAAGATTCAAACCGACGCACTCATAGCAGCATGAACACGCTCTCTCACACACACATACACACACCCACACACTCACACACACACACACACCCTCACACACACACACACACACTTCACTCTTGTCTTTAAATTGTATCATTTACATGTTCTCTTCCATTGCCGTCAAAAAGCCCCAAACAACCACTTTTTTGATAAAGTTTTTTATGGGTGCGTTTTTGCCTCAACACCCCATCTCTACCGAAAAAAAAGAAACTCTCTTTGACTTTTTTGACAGTTTGTCTTTCTCCAGGGAGCAAGAAAACATCAATTCCTTTCCAAGGCCTGACGTATGTCTTTTTTTTGTGGTAATCTGTTGAAGTTACTGGAGATTGGTTGATGTCTTAACCTTTCTTTTTTGTAATTGGTTGGGCTTTTGTGATATCACTCTTCTGATCCCTTTGGTGGATTCAAAGGGAAGGTGTGTGTATGTGGGTGGGGGGGGGGGGGGGGGGGGGGGGGGGGGCTTTATTTCAATGGCAATAGTTTGGTCCCAGTGGAAATTTGAGCTATGAAAACGACATTTATTTTTCATATTCCAGTGAAGAGTTTTCCAAATAGTGTATTATACAAATGTGCAAATCCAAATCTCCCATCACTTTTTCAATCCTTTACTTGTGTCTGACCTGCGTTTTTGACGATTTGATGACCGTGCATTTTCTTGGCTGTTTTTTTTTTTCTCATCTTTTGTCTTTCTACCTTTTCAGAAAGGCCGCAACTGCCTTTTGTTTTGGGTGCATTTTTTGCTGACAGTGGTAGAAACGTGCTTATCCCCCCCCCCCCATTAGAGCAGGCTCCTGTTTGTAGCCATCTAACAAAATGCAGCCCATCTCGTAGCTGAGAACTCCCTGTTAAGCCCAGTTCATTTTCAACATTTATGCTGCACCACACATATCTACTGTAGTCCCACACTTCCTTAATATCGCTGTCTCTCTCTTTGTCTCTATCTCTCTCTTTCTCTCTCTCTCTCTCTCTCTCTCTCTTCTCTCTCTCTCTCTCTCTCTCTCTCTCTCGCTCTCTCTCTCTCTCTCCTCTCTCTCTCTCTCTCTCTCTCTCTTCTCTGTCTT
>CM030176.1:4687900-4690400 GCA_017639675.1 Aplochiton taeniatus
CCCCCCCCCCCCCCCCACACACCATCACCCCCAGCCTGCCCTCTCCATGAGACAGAAAGATCCAATGTTCTCCCTTTGTCTGAGAGTGAGCCGGAGTGTTTAGAAAGGCTGACCCATACCAACACGTACCGGCCCCTCTCTCCCACTGCAACCCCCATAGCCCTCATAACCCCCCCCCCCCCCTCAAAGCCTCTTCTGCTGCAAGTCAGTGACATGGAAGCAGATCAATACTGTTTCCTCTCTCTCTCTCTCTCTCTCTCTCTCTCTTGCTCTCTCTCTCTCTCTCTCTCTCTCTCTCTCTCTCTCTCTCTCTCTCTCTCTCTCTCTCTCTCTTGCTCTCTCTCTCTCTTTCTCTCTCTCTCTCTCTCTCTCTCTCTCTCTCTCTCTCTCTCTCTCTCTCTCTCTCTCTCTCTCTCTCTCTCACACACGTGCTCGTTCTTTCTGTCTTTCCCTCCTTTTTAATTCTATTCACTCTTTCTTACCTTTTCACACTGCCTTTCTTTCTTTCTCCCCCTCTCTCTCTCTTTTCCTTTTCGGGATTGCTCTATCTCTCTCTCACTCCTTCTATCTTTCAATTTCCCGTTTCTTTACCGGCCCTGTATATATTGACAGTCTTTCAATAATTTGATTCTTGTCGTTACAAGTCCCCCTTGATTCACTTCCGTATCCCTCCTTCCTTCTCTCTCTCTCTCTTCTCCTTCTTCTCTCCCCCTGTTGGTACTAACATTTCTTCTTCTTCTTCCTCTCTAATCTCGTGCATTCATTGCCCAATCAGGTGGCACGCCCATACGAGGTAAGAGCGCTGGGACCACCAAGCATCACCATGCGGCCCGATTCCATTTCAAACCCCTGGGTCCTACTCCTTCTCTCACTCCTACTTGCCACACATCTAACCAAGCATGGTATAGAAACTGTTCTTCATTCGGGTGTCAACGGTATGGGATTAGCCCCGCCGCCCTCTCCTCCCCTATGGGGTTGAGCTGTGAGCTCTGCCGTGGCTTCAGATGTGTGTAGGAGGTGGGAGAGACGGGCCGTTTGGAATGGAATTGAAATTCATTTCACAGAAAACTCGTGTGTTTCCTCCTCATCCTTTTCTCCTCGTCCGTCCCTCCCCCTTTCCTCCTCCTCCATCTCCCCATTTCCTCCTCCACCCTCCCCCTTTCCTCCTCCCTCTCTCCTCCTCATCCTTTTCTCCTCCTCCACCCTCCCCCTTTCCTCCTCATCCTTTTCTTCTCCTCCATCCTTCCCCCTTTCCTCCTCATCCTTTCCTCCTCCTCCATCTCCCCCTTTCCTCCTCATCCTTTTCTTCTCCTCCATCCTTCCCCTTTTCCTCCTCATCCTTTTCTCCTCCTCCACACTCCCCCTTTCCTCCTCATCCTTTTCTCCTCCTCCACCCTCCCCCTTTCCTCCTCATCCTTTTCTCCTCCTCCATCCTTCCCCCTTTCCTCCTCATCCTTTTCTCCTCCTCCATCCTTCCCCCTTTCCTCCTCATCCTTTTCTTCTCCTCCATCCTTCCCCCCTTTCCTCCTCATCCTTTTCTCCTCCTCCATCCTTCCCCCTTTCCTCCTCATCCTTTTCTTCTCCTCCATCCTTCCCCCTTTCCTCCTCATCCTTTTCTCCTCCTCCATCCTTCCCCCTTTCCTCCTCATCCTTTTCTTCTCCTCCATCCTTCCCCCTTTCCTCCTCATCCTTTTCTTCTCCTCCATCCTTCCCCCTTTCCTCCTCATCCTTTTCTCCTCCTCCATCTCCCCCTTTCCTCCTCATCCTTTTCTTCTCCTCCATCCTTCCCCTTTCCTCCTCATCCTTTTCTTCTCCTCCATCTCCCCCTTTCCTCCTCATCCTTTTCTTCTCCTCCATCCTTCCCCCTTTCCTCCTCATCCTTTCCTCCTCCTCCATCTCCCACTTTCCTCCTCATCCTTTTCTTCACCTCCATCCTTCCCCCTTTCCTCCTCATCCTTTTCTCCTCCTCCATCCTTCCCCCTTTCCTCCTCATCCCTTTCTCCTCCTCCATCCCCAATTCCTCCTTCCCCTTTCCTCCTTCATCCTGCCATCGTTCCCTCCAGCTTTGCACTATTGTTACTTCTGAAATGCTGTGTAATCCATTGCGGTTGTACCTTTGTGTCCGTCCGTCCCGCCCCCCCCCCCCCACCCCCCCCTCTCATCAGCCTCATTCAGCTTCAAACTGCTTTGTTTTGATATCCTCCCAGTGTGGTGTCTATAAGTTCCGCATCCGTTGCTGTGACAAGAGTACTTTAGTGTATGCTCCCTCTTGTATTTCATTTCACGTTTTGTATTGTTGAGTTTTTTGGTTCCTTGTGGGGGGGCGGGGGGGGGGGTCTTGACCTGGTTTTGACCCCTCTTCTTTTCCCGCTTCGTCTATTTCTGTCCAATCAAACATGGCCATTTTATTTCCCTCCCAGCTGTTATGTGCTCATCTCAAACAGTCCAGATGGTGAAGATTCAAACCGACGCACTCATAGCAGCATGAACACGCTCTCTC
>CM030176.1:4695400-4702900 GCA_017639675.1 Aplochiton taeniatus
ACCCCGCTGGTGACCGAGAGAACTGCAACCAGCATCACTCTGACCTGGGACTCTGGCAACCCCGAGCCTGTTTCCTACTACGTTATACAGGTAGGACACACACACACACACACACACACACACACTCAAAACACAGAGAGAAACAGGAAAACACAAAAATGTATGCACATTTTTTTTTACATAGTTCTAACAACTTTTTAAAATTGGTTTTCATAGATTTGTTAAGAGGTGGTGAGCGTCATATCACGAAAATGTTCATATAATGCATACATCATCAATATAATCACTCGACAATGATGTATACAATGATGAGATCTCCTCTCTCCATCCTCTGTTCTCCTACCCTCTCCTTCTATCTCTTTCCCCTCCTTCCATCCCTTCCCCTCTTTTCATCCCGTCCTCTCCCCTTTCCTGCTGTTCCCTCCATCTTTCCAACCCCTCTCCTCTCCTTCCATCCTCTCCCCCCCCCATCTCTCTCTGTCCATCTTTCCGTACCCACCCCTCCCCTTCCCTCCCTCGCCATCATCCTTCTCTTTTCCTCCGTCTTGTCCCCGTTCTCCTTCCACCCCCCTTCTCTCTCCTGCCCTCTCCATTCCTCCCCCTCTCCTACACCCCCCCCCCCCCCCCCCCCCCCCGCCCCCCCATCCCCCACCCCACCCCCCCACCCCCCTCCAGCACCGGGCCAAGGGTTCGGAGGACCCCTCCAAGGAGATCGACGGCATCGCCACCACGCGCTACAGCGTGGGCGGCCTCAGCCCCTACTCCCACTACGACTTCCGTGTGGCGGCGGTCAACACCATTGGCCAGGGCCCGGCCAGCGAGGCAGTGGAGGCACGCACCGCTGAGCAGGCGCCCTCCTCCCCGCCGCGACAGGTCAGTTCCACCCGCCAATCGAAACCGCCTCGGCAAATGGAGGACGCGTGGACCCGCCCGCCAATCACGTCGCGTCAGACAAACAAGGGGACTGCCGGCGAGATGTTGGCGGGATCTGTTTTTTTGGGGGGGGAGTCGCTGTGTTGTTTTTGGCTTTCAGTGAAACATATTCCCCCCCCCCCCCCACCCCCGTGGCTGTGGTTTGGCAGAGTGATTTCATTTTCGGTTTCTTAAGCCGGCACCAATTATGTGTTGTCTTTGTCACTGCTCTCACGAGCTTCCCTTTGACAAGGTTATGATTTGGAGCTAATGCACTCTGTAAACCAAAACAATTGCTCGGAGCACCCATCTCCGTCACCGTGGGTCGACATCACTTTGAGGGATAGCGTGCTGGAAGGAGAGTGGCTACACCCACACTCACTCCCAGATAAACGTTTATTCATTGCCGGGGGAACAGAAAACAGGACTACAGGAGAACAACAAAAGCACGTTGTTATTGGAATGTAATCACAGCCTCAATTGGCTATGATATTATCGACACTTCCAATTTGCTATGATATTATTGACACTTCCAATTGGCTATGATATTATCGACACTTCCAATTTGCTATGATATTATTGACACTTCCAATTGGCTATGATATTATCAAACCTTCCAATTGGCTATGATATTATCGAACCTTCCAATTGGCTATGCTATTATCGAACCTTCCAATTGGCTATGATATTATCGAACCTTCCAATTGGCTATGCTATTATCGAACCTTCCAATTGGCTATGATATTATCGAACCTTCCAATTGGCTATGCTATTATCAAACCTTCCAATTGGCTATGCTATTATCGAACCTTCCAATTGGCTATGATATTATCGAACCTTCCAATTGGCTATGATATTATCGAACCTTCCAATTGGCTATGATATTATCGAACCTTCCAATTGGCTATGATATTATCGAACCTTCCAATTGGCTATGATATTATCGAACCTTCCATATGCCAAGATGTAACAATGCTTGATCTATCAACGGAGAGATTTATTTTTTTTTTAATAATATGGCATCAGGATTTGTAGGCATCTGCATCCTACGAGAGGCTGAAAAAACATCATATACATCATATCGTCTCCATATTCATTTGAACTGTAATGGCATTATTACTTTACCAGACTAAATCCTACAGCTAAGTAATGTTGTTTTTTTCTCTAGGGACATTATTCCTTTATTTATCTCTAAGCTGTAGTCTGGTAAAGTCTTGAATTCACTTCCAGGTGAGAGGTCGTATGCTGAGCACCACCACCGCCATCATTCACTGGGACGAACCAGAGGAGGCCAATGGACAGGTGGTGGGCTACAGGGTCTACTACACCGCCGACAACACCATGCAGGTCAACCAGGTGAGACCCTAACCCTATCCCTAACCCTATCCCTGTCCCTAACCCTAACCCTATCCCTATCCCTACTACACTGCCGACAACACCATGCAGGTCAAACCAGGTGAGACCCTAACCCTATCCCTAACCCTATCCCTGTCCCTAACCCTAACCCTATCCCTAACCCTATCCCTGTCCCTAACCCTAACCCTATCCCTATCCCTACTACCCCGCCGACAACACCATGCAGGTCAACCAGGTGAGACCCTAACCCTATCCCTAACCCTATCCCTGTCTCTAACCCTAACCCTAACCCGACAACACCATGCAGGTCAACCAGGTGAGACCCTAACCCTATCCCTAACCCTATCCCTGTCTCTAACCCTAACCCTAACCCGACAACACCATGCAGGTCAACCAGGTGAGACCCTATCCCTAACCCTAACCCTAACCCTATCCCTAAGCCTAACCCTATCCCTAACACTATCCCTATCCCTATCCCTAACACTAACCCTAACCCTAACACTAACCCTAACCTAACAAAACCATGCAGGTCAAGCATCTGAGACCTGTGGGCTAGGGATGGGAGTCGAATGAGTCAAATGAGGTGAATGAGTTGGATGAGTCGAATGAGGTCAGTTGAATGAGTCTGTGAGTCGAATGAGGTGATTTGAATGAGTCGAATGAGGGTAGTCAAATAAGTCTGTGAGTCGAATGAGGTTAGTCGATTGAGTCGAATGGGGTTAGTCGATTGAGTCGAATGAGGTTAGTCGAATGAGTCGAATGAGGTGAGTCGAATGAGTCGAATGAGGTGAGTCGAATGAGTCGAATGAGGTGAGTCGAATGGGGTTAGTCGAATGAGTCGAATGGGGTTAGTCGATTGAGTAGAATGAGGTTAGTCGATTGAGTCGAATGAGGTTAGTCGATTGAGTCGAATGAGGTTAGTCGATTGAGTCGAATGAGGTTAGTCGATTGAGTCGAATGAGGTTAGTCGATTGAGTCGAATGAGGTCAGTCGAATGAGGTCAGTCGAATGAGGTTAGTCGAATGAGGTGTCTGTGAGTCGAGCAAGAGTTTGTGAGCGAGGCGAATCGAGTGGAGTGAGTCGAGTGGAGTGAGTCAGACGAGTGAGTCAGACGAGCGAGCAGATGGGGAAAGCACTAAAGCAGCCCTCCTTCTGTTCCCTGTCCACGTCGCCCCCCAGTGGGAGAAGCAGATGGTGCGCAGCGCCAACTTCATCACTATCCAGGGGCTGACCCCTAACAAGACCTACTACATCAGGGTCCTGGCCTTCACCTCCGTGGGGGACGGCCCGCTGTCCCAGGACCTGCAGATCATCGCCAAGACTGGAGGTGAGAGGGGGAGGGTGAGGGAGGGAAGGAGGGAGGTGAGAGGGTAGGGAGAGGGAGGGAGGAAGGGAGGGAGGGATGGTGAGAGAGAAAAAGAAGGGGGTGGGGCGAGGTGAGGGGAGAAGAAAGGAATGAAGGAGGTTTGGGCCATCCGGGCTCTCTGATTGAATGTCCTGTCCTAACCCTCTACTCTCCACTATCCCCTCCCCTCCTTCCTCTCCCTTCCCTCTCTCCCTTCCCTCTCTCCTCGCCTCTCTCCCCTCCCCACCTCCCCCACAGTCCCCTCCCAGCCGTCGGACTTTAAGGGTGAGGCCAAGTCAGAGACCAGCATCCTGCTGTCCTGGGTGGCCCCGCCCCAGAGCGGGCCGGACAACCTGATCACCGGCTACGAGCTGGTGTACCGCAGGACTGATACCACAGAGGAGGTATGGAGGGAGGGGGGAGGAATGGTAGAGGGGGGGTGGGGGGGTCTACTGGGGACTGATACCACAGAGGAGGTATGGAGGAGGGTGGAGGAATGGTAGAGGGGTGGGGGGGGGGGGGGGGTCTACTGGGGACTGATACCACAGAGGAGGTATGGAGGGAGGGTGGGGGAGGGGGGGTAAGGGGGGGGGTTGGTCTACTGGGGACTGATAACACAGAGGAGGAATGAGGGAGGGAGGGAGGGAGGGAGGGCGGGTGAGGGAGTGATAAGGGGGGAAGGGAGGGAGTCAATGATGGATGGGGGGTGATAGAGTGATAGAGGGGGAAAGTAAGGGAGGTGGGGATGGAGTGATGGATGGGGTGGGGTTGGAGGGAAGGGTGAAGGGGTGGAAGAGAGAGAAAAGAAGGGCAGGTAAGGGTGGAAGGTTTAGTCGACGAAAGTTGGATGGAAGGATAGAAGGACATTGTTTATGGCACTTAAAGCTGTTATACGGTTAGTCTAATTTCTAAGGATTGTTTAAGGAAGAGCAGAGAAGATCAATGAGAATATTGAAAATATGGAAATGTCTAAATAGCTAAGCGTGCCACCAATATTGCAGTGGAAGAAGGTGGACGCGCTGTCCCACAAAATAACTTTCCCTATTCTTTTTTGTGGTTGCAAAAATAACGTCCTAGGATGCCAGGTAGCACTCACCAACATCGGGGGGAAAAGCACAGGGACAATGCCTCCATTTCTCTAGTTTTATTTGGCCATCAAAAATACTAAAGACTTACTAAACTGGCGAAATGGAGTGGTGTTTTTTCCCCCGAAGTTGGTGAGTGCTACCTGGCATCCTTGGATGTTATTTTTCTGCCGCTAACATATCGGAATGTTTTTTTTCCCTTCCACCGTTCTGTTTTTCTCTCTGTTAATCCCTCCCTCATCCATTCTCCATCTACCCCCCCCCCCCCCCCCACCACCACCACCACGTTAGAAGAAGGTGAGTTTTGAGCCCACCACCTCCTACCTCCTGAAGAACTTGAAGCCCTTCTCCACCTACACCTTTCAGCTGGCCGCCCGCAGCAAGCACGGGATCGGAGCCTACACCAATGAAGTGTCCACAGACACCCCACAGACACGTAGGTTGTGCTGTGTGTGTGTGTGCGTGCGTGCGTGCGTGCGTGCGTGGACGTGCGTGTGTGTGTGTGTGTGTGTGTGTGTGTGTGTGTGTGTGTGTGTGCGTGGTAGTGTCTCGGAGGTCGATTTTGAACAATGCAAAAAGTCCTTTGGGGGAGTGGCCCATAATACAGTGCATTGTTTCTGGGTATATAGTAAACTCTAATAAGTTATGATATCATTCTTTTTGTATGGCCTTGTGCTGTGGCAGGACTCTTTGCATTGTCAACGTCAGACGTCATTTTGTTATGGAATGTATTGCAGAGCAGACCTCAGATTCACCACTAACTCTAAAGTGTCCTTGGGTTTTAGAAAGGCGCTCTTAAAATAAATGTATTATTATAATTTGTATTAACTGTACATCTGCCTTTCAGCCAGATGACAGTACCAGTCAAAAGTTTGGACACACTTTCCCATTCACTTGAAAGAAAAAGTGCGTCTAAACGTTTGACCGGCACTGTATACGAGTTCCAAACATCTCGAATGAGCATGAGCTCTTGATCGTCTGTTTTCCCTATTCGATCGTTGATCGTTTAACTTTCAGTGGAGCCTTCCGTTTCGAATCTGAGGTCTGTCCCAGAGAGTCAGGCAGACAAAGGTAAGCGATGAAAGTCCAACGGGTTAGTTAGGAGAGACACAGGCTGGCAGGGGGACTCCAGCACAGTCTTGAGTAGGCTGACAAGACTGAGAGAGGGAGTGGCACCCAGGTACGTCGCGTTTGTGTGTGTGTGTGTGTGTGTGTGTGTGTGTTTTCACTGTAGACTCAGCGTCCTATGTGTGTCACACACACACCTCTTTTTGGCTCATTCCCTCGTTTGCCATTGAGTCAACTTTCCTCTCCACCAAACAGAAGTTGACAGACGCCGCTTGGTTGTGTTTTTTGTTGTTGTTGTTTTTTTGTCATCTTTAGTCGCAGGTCATTCATTTTTAGAGCTCCGCTCTGCTCTCGACTGGTTTGTTTTCATTTTATGTTTGTTTTTGTCTCTTTCTTTTTTGTTTGTTTTCTGTCTCTGGTCTGTTCAATTTCCTACCCCATCCTTCACTGAACGTCATCGCTTCATCACCAATTCACATTCAACACACACACACACACACACACACACACACACACACACACACACACACACACACACACACACACACCAACCAACCAATCGCTTGCACCCAAACAACCCTTACTTCCTTCCAAAACTGTCCAATCAGTGCCCTCAGCCCCTCCTCAGGAAGTCACGTGCTCGAGTCCCAGCTCCACCGGCGTCCTGGTAAGTTGGGCTCCGCCCCCGGCCGAATTCCAAAACGGCATCGTAACGGGATACTCCATCCAGTACTCCGCCACGGAGGGGGAGAACCGAACTTCCCAACGGATCGACGGGATCCCCCTGGAGCGTTCCCCGTACCTCCTAGAAAACCTGGAAAAGTGGACGGAATACGGGATAACAGTGCGAGCGCTGACGGAGGCGGGAGAGGGGCCGGAGAGCTTACAGCTGCTCATCCGCACTGAGGAAGATGGTATGTCCCAACCCCCCCCCCCCCCCCCCTCCTCCTTTTGCCTGTTTCAGGATGGTTTGGCCCTGCTAGCGTCTTACTAAACTATGGCAGTCATCCCTAAACCCACTTAAAGCTCACCTTTACCACTCCAATGCCACTCTCAAAGAATCCCGTCTAAAAGTAGAGGCGGACAAGGAAGACCTTCCCTCTGGAAATCTCTTCCTACTTTTGTCCTCCACTGCACTTTCTGGTCCTGTTCCCACTTTTTTTTCCCCTACAACCAACCCTATCTTTTTCTCCTCCTTTTTCCCAGCTGAGGTTTTAGCTTTTCTTCTTCTTCTCGTTCCTCCCTTCTTCCTTACTTTTAAACAGCGGATGTGATGCATTTTTATAAAGCAATCCGTCTCCCCTACTTTAGAGAAATGGGTTGATCCATTAGCGATACATAAACAAACTCTGGTTGGAACCACTTTTTTAAAAGGGGTCATTGTTAACCTCTCCTAATATTCCTCTGACGTTAAGGTTCCTCCTCTTGAATTATGTACTCACAGTACAATACGTCTACCTGCAATTTGTACGTACTTTATACAATTTACAACCCTGGCCAGAAAGTAGTTTTTTTTTAGTTTAAACTAGTGTTTTTGTTGTTATTGTAGATCTTCCCCTCGGTCCGATTAGATTATATAGAGTGGCAGCTAAAAGCGAAAGCAGTTATCTTGGTGTTTTTCAGGGAAGACATTTTTTCTCTCTCTCTAACTGCCACCATTTTTTTTTCATGTTGTTCATTGTTTCTTCTTTTTTTATCTGCAATTGTCTGGTATCTCCCGCTTGTGCTTTTCCC
>CM030176.1:4712900-4715400 GCA_017639675.1 Aplochiton taeniatus
TGCACACGTGCTCACCGATTGGACTGACCACCGTGTGGGCCGAGCCTGGCCCGTTAACCCTGGTTTTGTTCTCCCTTTTCAGCCTATCGAGTCTCAGTGTACCGTGGATACCGTCGGTTGTCAAGTCAGTTGGTTCTGGTGCACTCTTAAGAACTTCTGTCAAGTTCATTCTGTTCGTTCTTTTTTTTCCCTCCCTTTTCTGTCCCTTTTTTACTCTAGAGCGTTCCCTCTTTCTTTGTTCTCTTTCTCTCTGGTGTTTTCTTATTTCCTAACTCTGTCCCTCTTTCTTTGTTCTCTTTCTCTCTGGTGTTTTCTTATTTCCTAACTCTGTCCCTCTTTCTTTTTTCTCTTTCTCTCTGGTGTTTTCTTATTTCCTAACTCTGTCCCTCTTTCTTTGTTCTCTTTCTCTCTGGTGTTTTCTTATTTCCTAACTCTGTCCCTCTTTCTTTGTTCTCTTTCTCTCTGGTGTTTTCTTATTTCCTAACTCTTTCCCTCGTTCTTTTTCGCGTACTTTCTGGTGTCATCTTACTTCGTTCCCCCTCTTTCCGTTTTTCTGTCAGGCTAACTAACCGGCATGTTTCATTTCAGACGCCGCAGGTTAAAGACTGGCATATAATCTTTCCCCAAAAAATCCCCAAGATTCACAAAATGCTTCTAAATTCTCTAACTGTTTAGTCATGGCTCTACGTTTTCTTTAGTGTCCGTGAGTTTGTTCTTTCTCCACCAGAGATTCTCTGAGGATGTTCTTTTTGCTTCAGTAACCTCCAAAACATGGACATTGTTTCTCGTGGAATGCCTCAAGAGAACTCTGTCTCTTAACAAGAAACATCGTTCCATTTTCCGCCGACCATCCACAATAGCCGAAACTAAACAGCTTCTCCACCGAGAATGCGGGCAAAAAAAAGAAATATCCTTCCAAAAGCATTTCGTTGTACACGATTCAAAATGGCCGCCTCCCTCTCCGTCTCTACAGGCATGGTGAGTCATCCACCCATCCCCATCTCTGAGCTGGCCGATACTGTGGAACGTCTCAAAGCCAACGACAACCTTAAGTTCTCCCAGGAATATGAGGTACGACTGAAAATAGCTAGAATTTTTTTTTTTTTTTAATGAGTTCCATTTCAGTTCGACTGTTGATTTGTGAAATCCCCGATGGGTTTTGGGGGTTTGTAATGTCGATTTCTCCTCCCTGAAATGTTCTTAGAAATTTGTCAGGGAATTGATATTTTCCCATACATTACAGTATTTCCGACATAAAGACGCTGGTAAAATATAAATGAATACAGCCCAAAAATGAATAGGAAGATTCTGTCACTATTTCAATTTCTTCTAATTGTATTCTGACATGTCTCAACCCAGCCAGATATAACAAAATAAGTTTCATCGTTTAAGACTGAGTGAAAGGCTCCCACTTCACTGTCTATCTATGCCTCTTTCTCTCTCTCTCTCTCTCTCTCTCTCTCTCTCTCTCTCTCTCTCTCTCTCTCTCTCTCTTTTACTCTATCTATGCCTCTTTATCTCTTTCTCTCTCTCCCTCCCTCTCCTTTTCATTGTCTATCCATGCCTCTTTCCCTCTCTTTCCCTCTCTTTCTCTCTCTCTCTCTTTCTCTCTCTCTTTTGTTCCCCTGTGTCGTTATCTGGTGGACATAGGGAGAGGTTTCCGATGAATAGCGTCCCCCCGTCAGGGAAATTGAAATCGTCAGCTCAAAGAGAGCTTGCTTACAGGCAGATACTTATCCCCCTTTCATTTCCACGCTCTGACGGAGCGACAGAGTCAAGAGAAAAAGAGGAGAGGGAAGAGTGCATTGAGAATCAGAACTTCAGATGGCAACTTTCTTCCATTTTTTTTTTTTCGAAAATGTTCCTTTGCTCTGAAAAATGGTTTCGTCTAGTTTGCTGTTTTTTAGTTCCCTGTTTTTTTGCTTCTTCTTCTCTCCTCCTGTCAAACTTTGTGCTATGGAGACGTGAGAATAGAAAAGCGGAATATCAACCACTTTCCGACGTCGTCTGATCGGGAAAACAATGGCCCGTCAGGCATCTGACACCTCTGTTCAAGCGCTGTAGCGGAACGTGACATTCCTTGAAGTATTTGTGAACACGGTCCAGGTGTGGGAAATCCACACCGTTAACCTTCCACAGAGCTCCGTAGGGAAGACATGAAATGCTGAACAGGGATTCGCTGACTGTCTGCCTACCCCAGTGTATTCTGGGAACAGAGTCCTGGCGACGCAGAAGCAACTCTTAATTGGATACTTGGAGGCGAGAAACAGGAGAGGAGAAGGGAAGGATGGAGAGGAGAAAGAAAGGAGGAGAGGGGGGGGGGGGGCGGGAGGGAGGGCGGACTGGAGAATGAGGAGAAAGGCAGGACGAGTGTGGGGAGGGCAATAAGAGAAATGGGGCTGAGAGGGAGAGGGAGAGGGAGAGAGAGAGAGAGAGAGAGAGAGAGAGAGAGAGAGAGAGAGAGAGAGAGAGAGAGAGAGAGAGAGAGAGAGAGAGAGAG
>CM030176.1:4720400-4735400 GCA_017639675.1 Aplochiton taeniatus
GGGGGGGATACATTAGTCGAACAGGAAGCAAGTTGAAGGGCAATTAGAATTGTGATAAATATGATCTCATAGGAAGGATATTGAAAAGGACGTAGAATACCATGGAATAGAATGGGTTGGATACAAAGAGTTAGATAAAAAAGAACTGTGGAACCAAACAGCACAGAATCCCTTAGACTACAGGACATGCCATTGACCAAGATTGGTCAGAGAGACAAGTAATATAATTTCTTTGTTTTAATTCATAAATCAAAATGTCTGAATGTTTATTACAAAGCTTTATTTTTTTTAAGACGGCTGTAAAAATGTAAATGATCACAAATTATAATCTCTTGGGTCTAATTTCATCAAAGTGTTGCTATAGAGAGTACGTATTCTTGAGTGGGTTTTTCAAGCCAGTGAAAATGTAATTACAGAGCGTTTGTGTTTCAAGACAGGATCTAATGACTCAGAGCAATGGAGATTACTAACTAATTACTAATAATATCAGACTGTCCTGTCCTCTATCCTCGCTCCTTCCTTCCTTCCTTCCTTCCTTCCTTCCTTCCTTCCTTCCTTCCTTCCTTCCTTCCTTCCTTCCTTCCTTCCTTCCTTCATTCCTTCCTTCCTCACTTCTTTCCTCTCTCCCTCCATCAGGCTTTTCCACTCTCTCACTTGCTCTCCGCTCTTTCCCTCCATCCCTCCCTCCCTCATCTCTCCCCCTCTCCTCCACTCTGAGTGACCCTACAGTACTGTTGAAGCTGTGTCTCTTTCTCTGCCTGTTTCGATCCCTCCCTTCCCCTCTCCATCCTCCGTCCCTCCCTCCATCCCTCTATTCATCCCTCCCTCCATCCCTCCCTCCCTCATCTCTCCCCCTCTCCTCCACTGAGTGACCCTACAGTACTGTTGAAGCTGTCTCTCTTTCTCTGCCTGTTTCGATCTCTCCATCCCTCCCTCCCTCCCTCCATCCCTCGATCCATCTATCCCTCCGTCCCTCCCTCCATCCCTCCCTCCATCCCGCCCCCTCTCCTCCACTCTGAGTGACCCTACAGTACTGTTGAAGCTGTGTCTCTCTCTCTGCCTGTTCCAATCGGCTCTGTGTTTGTTTTTGACCTTCTTTCAGATGCCCTCTTATTTCTTCTCCAAGGCAAGAATTCTCCTTCCTATTCTCCTCCCTCCCTCCCTCCCTTCCTCCCTCCCTATGCAACCTCTCTTCCTCCCCTCACCTCTTTGCTGCACCTTTTCTCAGTTCACTCCTTTATTTTCAGATTTTGTTTTCTTTTTTAGTGTGTGTGAGTGTGTGTGTGTGTGTGTTATCACTAACCAGAGATGCTGGCCTGTCTTGAGTCACACTCACTGCCACAAAGCTTTGAGATGTGCGCGTGTGTGTGTGTGTGTAGGGGGGGTCGTAAAGTGTGTAAAGGGACACGACCGTAGGCATGGAAACGGTCCGGCGATGGGGCGATGGAACACGTGCATGAGAACGCGGCCCCCCCAGTCCCATTGCTTGCACCGACACACACGTCCACCTTTACCCACCCGGAACCTTCCTGGTCCAGCGACTGGCGCCCCTACGCAACGGGTTCTGCTCCGGTTAAGTGCCCTTATGGGACCGCGGAGTCGAACCCACGGCCGTCTCCATCGCTGAGTGAAGTCGTAACAGAGTCAGGACTTAAAGGCCAACATTGGGACATGGGCTTAGTTCTGGAGTCGGCAGCCATTCTCTCCACTACAAGGAGCGTCTAAGTGAACCCTGTCTAATTTGCTCCCGATAAGAAGCTCTTTCCTGTTTAAAAGCCCGACGGGACTTGAACCCCCCACCTTCCTCCCGACCTCGGCCACGCTGTCCGGGCACAGAGGTCGTACGCTCGTTTACAATTAGCACGTTACCAGCAGGGATGGACGTGGAGGACGATCTGGTCGACAGCCAGAAAACCCCTCAACACACACACACACACACACACACACACACATAGACACACACACACACACACACACACACACACACACAGGTTCTAATCCCAGCAGGCCTTGCTGCGCTTCAGCCATCGCTGGATGGAAACAGCAGTAATTACAGGCCTCATCCCCCCAGCGCCAGAAAAATGCGTAATCCCAGACGCGAGCAGCGGAATGCAGAGAGAGTGAGCTGCCTGCTGTCTTTGATGTGAAAAACTGGAGGGATCAGCACATAGCAGCCGGCGTTTGGTTTGGCCTGATTCTGCCAAGGCCTCACTTAGGGGAATTTTTTCCCCCCTCGCTTTTCTGTGGTTTCAGGAAGAAAAAAAAACTACAAATATGTCCGCCTGCTAGAGGGAAAATTTGAGGCGGTGTGGTGGCGAAGCGTACTGGGGTTTGGAGTGTTCGTGTTTTTAGTGCAGATTTATATTGTTTTGTTCATGAGTGGAATTTGGGGAAACGTAGAAACCTCACTCGTGCGAAACTATGCACGGTGGTTTGGCCACGTCGGAATCTTAATGGGAGCCCTTCATCCATCCCGTTCTAAGTCAGGGAAAACGGGAATGGTGCTTGTCGGGATAACCCTTAGCCAAATAAACATACAAACCAGGAATTTGAGGCAACAGAGATCTGAAAGAGCCTTTGAAGTGTCTTTACCAAAGCATAGCACACACACACACACACACACACACTGTTTCCGCTCAATCACACACTCATTTTTCTGTCTCACATAAACACCTTTTTCACTCGCACCCGTCCTGCTTTCTCACTTATCTCTTTTGACAAATTCTGCCTGGTCACATTCACCCCTAGTACCCAAACACACACACACACGCACACACACACACATACGCACACACACACACACACACAAACGGACAGACAGAAAGACACACACACACACACACACACACACACACACACAGAAAGACACACACAGACAGACAGACCGACAGACAGACCGACAGACAGACAGACAGACAGACAGACAGACAGACAGACAGGCAGGCAGGCAGGCAGAAAGACACACACACACACACACATAGACAAACACACATGAAGACAAACGCACACAGACAAACAAACACACGCACACAGACACACACAGTCCTGTCCGTGTCTGAGCCCTCCCCCTGCGTCTGCTGTTCCCCCTAGGTGAAGTGTGATCAGTACTGGCCCACCAGAGGCACAGAGACCTACGGCCTCATCCAAGTCACCCTGCTGGACACAGTGGAGCTGGCCACCTACTCGGTCAGGACCTTCGCCCTCTATAAGGTACGTGTGTGTGGGGGAGACGTTAGAAGGGTATGTGTGTGTGTGTGTGTGTATGAGAGAGAGAGAGAGAGAGAGAGAGAGAGAGAGAGAGAAAGAGACACGGGGGCGGGTTGTTAGTGTGTGACATGAGTCTGAAACTGACATCGAGTTTTGTTAGCGTGTGTCTGCGATGGTGAGCTGATGTGACCCCGCCCCTCTATCCGGTCGGTCTCTTGACTCTGTGTGTCACCGCGGTTACCCCCCCCCCCCCCCCCGCCCCGCCCCCCTCTGTGTGTCACCGTGGTTACCTGCAGAGCGGCTCCAACGAGAAGCGTGAGGTGCGTCAGTTCCAGTTCACGGCCTGGCCAGACCACGGCGTGCCCGAACACCCCACCCCCTTCCTGGCCTTCCTCCGCAGAGTCAAGGCCTGCAACCCTCCAGACGCAGGGCCCATGGTGGTCCACTGCAGGTCGGTCAGCACGTGTGTGTGTGTGTGTGTGTGTGTGTGTGTGTGTGTGTGTGTGTGTGTGTGTGTGCGTGTGCGTGCGCGTCCGTGTGCGTGTGTGTGTGCGCGTGTGTCTGTGTGTCTGTGTGTGTCTTCCACAGCCTGTATCTGAGCTTGACCCTTCCAAAGTTTGCCTGTGTGTCTGTTGGACGAGTTAAGAAAAGAAAAAGATGAACAGATTAAATTAAAAGAAGACGCTAGGCAAAGAGCAAAAGAATAATTGGCTTAGAAATAAAAAGGTCGGCAAATAAATCCACAGGGGGGGGACGGTGAAATCAATAACTCAAAAAGGGCCGTGCTGAATAATTGTCTGAATCATATTTGCCTCCGACACCGGAAAAAATGTTAACACGGTCGGGAAAAACGCGTTCTCGACGTATCCGTTGTTTTTCCCTGCGGCTCCTTCTCACCTCCGTAAGAGCAGCCATCTCTCCTAATGCACACATCTGATTGGTCCGTGCCCTTCAGTTGCACTAAATTGCGCATGCAATCACATTTACGAACTACTTTCAGGTTTGGTAAACATCGTTACAGGTGCTAAATGTATCTATTTGCATGTCTCCTTCCAGTATTTTGCACTCTCAAGTAGAAAGCAGCCGCTATTGCATATGCATTAAGGAAAACATGCAGAATGGACAAGGTGTGTTATATTGCACATTTCAAAGATGCAATCTCTGTGCACCTCGTTGATAGAACAGCTTGGACGTTTTTCTTTTTTCTGCGGGTGGCATGACGACAGCTCGTGTTTTTTACACACGCCAACCCTTAGTAAATCAGGCCCCCTGTCTCTGTTTTCCTGTTCCCTGTTTAATGTCGATACTCTTTCACTGCTCCAGCCTCGCAAAATGTATCATTTTTCTTCACGAAACCCCCACAGGCCTGTTTTTTTCCGATGCACCACAAGTCCCGAAGTGAAAATAGCCTTGGCCAGCCATTGCATCAAACCCAAAGCGACCCCCCCCCCCCGCGCCCACCCCCCGACTTAACGTATCGCATGGCTTTCTAAATAGCTTCCACCACCACCATCAGCAGGCAGTAAGAAAAAAGAACAGCACTCAGCCAGCCAGCCAGCCAGTCAGCCACACTGTTTACGATGTACGCCGTCAGCTTGTGGGGCTACACAGGTTTAGAGGTCTGATACAGAGACCAGGCGGCGAACAGGCGGAGCGGCCTGGCCACTGGAAGATTCCGGAATCGAGTCATTAGAACCCTGGCACCGAGTGGCGCCGTGGCAACGGAACTGGGATGGAACCGCTATCTAGTTCCTTCCAGGAAAGAGGGGGGAGGAGGAGGAGGAGGAGGAGGAGGAGGAGGAGGAGGTGGAAGAATGAAAGAAAAAAAGAGAGGAGGGGTGTTCGATCGAGTATGAAATCAGAATTAATGGAAAAGGTATTAGTGTGAGCGATGGTTTTAAAATACGGAGGACAGACGAGAGAGGAGAGCAGGTTGTAAGGAGGGACGCCGGGCGGTCAAACCAGGGACAGGTAGAACAAGGCCATTCATTAAAGACGAGGGAGAGGGGGTGAACCAAAGTTGGTGAGCGACAGATTTAGGCGGAATGGATTCGACGGAGAGAGAGAGAGAGAGAGAGAGAGAGAGAGAGAGAGAGGGAGAGGGAGAGGGAGAGGGGGAGGGGGAGGGGGAGAGGGAGGGAGAGAGAGAGAGAGAGAGAGAGAGAGAGAGAGAGAGAGAGAGAGAGAGAGAGAGAGAGAGAGAGAGAGAGAGAGAGAGAGAGAGAGAGAGAGAGGGAGAGGGAGAGAGAGAAAGATGGAGGAAGTGGAAAGATGGCGGTGGGTTGGTAAGCAGATCCCCTTTTTTCATGAATACATTTTCTCTCTCCGAGCGCTGACACATGAGTCGGATAGTTCCGGAGAACGTTAATCACACCGATAACGTAGTAGGGAACTGCTATGTTGTGTTGGGAGAGTGGAAAGAGAGGAGGATGGAGGATGGAGGGAGATAGAGGGAAGAGGGAGAAGGAGAGACCATGCTAAAGGAAAAGAGGAGTTATTGATTTCACGTAGAGCTTTTCTTTCCTTTACTCTGGTTCAGCAATAATCTTATCTTTGGGGAACCAGAAAAATATTACCCACTGAACCAAACTTACACGCACACTTTTTGTTGGGAAAACATAAAAAAAACAGAACACACACATTCATGAAGGTGAAACTTAACAGTTATGAATCGCTCCTAAAAAAACATTCGGATCGGAAACCCCCCCAGCCACACACACACACACACACGCATGCGCACGCACACGGTGTCGAGGTGGGCCCACGTGGACAGGACGTGGCCTGAGTCTCAGGGGGGAGACGGGGCCTGGAGGAGGGTCTGTTGTGCCCCCGGGGGGGGGGGGGTCCGGACAGGGTGACTCAGCAGACTCGTCGGTGCTGCGAACCCCGCCCAGGCAGCTCCGTTGTCGGGGACGACCACCGCCGCGGGGCCACCGGCCCGGGAGTTAATTGGTTCTGCAAAGATGGAGATAGGCAGGGCTAGTCAGTCATTGGCCGTCTGGGGACGTCCCCCCCCCCCCCCCCCCCCCCTCCACCCGTTCATAACTCCCACATTAACATCGTTTGGATCTGAAACGTCCCCCCCCCCCCCCCCCTCCACCCGTTCATAACTCCCACATTAACATCGTTTGGATTTGAAACGTCCCCCCCCCCATCCCCCCCCCCCTCCACCCGTTCATAACTCCCACATTAACATCGTTTGGATCTGAAACGTCCCCCCCCCCCCCCCTCCACCCGTTCATAACTCCCACATTAACATCGTTTGGATCTGAAACGTCCCCCCCCTCCACCCGTTCATAACTCCCACATTAACATCGTTTGGATCTGAAACGTCCCCCCCCTCCACCCGTTCATAACTCCCACATTAACATTGTTTGGATTTGAAACGTCCCCCCCCCCCCCCCCCTCCACCCGTTCATAACTCCCACATTAACATCATTTGGATTTGAAACGTCCCCCCCCCCCCCCCCCACCCGTTCATAACTCCCACATTAACATCGTTTGGATTTGAAACGTTACCCCCCCCCTCCACCCGTTCATAACTCCCACATTAACATCGTTTGGATCTGAAACGTCCCCCCCCTCCACCCGTTCATAACTCCCACATTAACATCGTTTGTATCTGAAACGTCCCCCCCCTCCACCCGTTCATAACTCCCACATTAACATCGTTTGGATCTGAAACGTTACCCCCTCCACCCGTTCATAACTCCCACATTAACATCGTTTGGATCTGAAACGTTACCCCCTCCACCCGTTCATAACTCCCACATTAACATCGTTTGTATTTGAAACGTTACCCCCTCCACCCGTTCATAACTCCCACATTAACATCGTTTGGATCTGAAACGTCCCCCCCCCCCCCCCAGCGCCGGCGTGGGCCGCACGGGCTGCTTCGTCGTGATGGACGCCATGACGGAGCGCATCAAGCAGGAGAGGACGGCCGACGTCTACGGCCACGTGACGCTGATGCGCTCGCAGAGGAACTACATGGTGCAGACGGAGGACCAGTACGTCTTCATCCACGACGCCCTGCTGGAGGCCGTGGCCTGCGGCAACACGGAGGTGCCGGCCCGCAGCCTCTACGCCTTCATCCAGAGGCTCACCCAGATGGAGCCCGGGGAGAGCGTCACCGGCATGGAGCTGGAGTTCAAGGTGAGGGGAGGGGCGGGGGGGGGGGGGGGGGGGGGGGGGGGGGGGGGGGGGGGGGGGACACCGTCTCACAGACACACACACGCACCACACACACCACACACATAGACACACACACACACACACACACACACACACTGTCTCACAGACACACACACATGCTGCCCACACACACACTCTCTCTCTATCTAACACACACACACACACACACACACAATAGACAGAGGAATGAGCGGGAGAGGTGTTGGAAGACGAAACGCGTAGAGGCTTGTCCCCAGCGTCTCTCCTGTTAGCTGAAGGAGACAGTAGTATCCGTCTCTCCTCGTGGAGGAGTGGAGAAGGTTGGGGCTTACCCACCAACGACTGAAGTCTTATCTCCGAGCTTCCTCACACGTAGAGAACAGCGGCGTTCGTCCTGTTGGAAACGATATCCCCCTCTTCCCACTACCTCGACGGAGTTGGAGGGGCTTCCCCCAGGGTCCGCTCCCAGCCCGCTGTGGACCAACAGCTCTGGGTCCGGGAACGCTTGGCTTCGGTTTTTGGCCGGTCTAGGAAGGTTTAAGAAAACACACACGCAAACCAGTGAACTTTGGGTCGGGTGGGAAGTTTCAGCCCTCCGGTTTACGCTGGAGGAGGAGGAGGAAGAGGGGGAGGAGGAGGAGGAGGAGGAGGAGGAGGAGGAGGAGGACAAACGTGGGGCCTGTCACAGAGTCTGGTGAGCCTCGGTTCCGCTCCGTGAGAACCCATTGTTCCTCCTAGAGCCGGCTGTGGTTTGGACTCCGGTGCCCACCCGAGTCAACCCGCGGTCAGAGGCCCTGTGTGTGTGTGTGTGTGTGTGTGTGTGCGTGCGTGCGTGCGTGCGTGCGTGTGTGTGTGAACTGGGTTTTTTGTTAACGCAGGATCAACTCTGGTTCACATGTGTGAGTCGAGACAGCAAGGGGCCTGTGGTTTTCCTCTCTCCCCCTCCTCCTCTCCTCTCCCCTCATCTCCTCTCCCCTCCTCTCCTCTCCCCTCCTCTTCCTCTCTCCCCCTCTCCTCCTCTCCCCTCCTCTCCCTCTCTCCCCCTCTCCTCCTCTCCCCTCCTCTCTCTCTCTCTCCTCCTCTCTTCCTTTACCCTCCTCTCCCTCTTTCCTCTACGCCTCCTCTCCTCCACTCCTCCTCTCCTCTTTTACTGCCCTCTCCCCCTCTCATCTCCTCCTCTCCTTCTCTCCTCTCTTTTACTTCTCCCTCTCCTCGTCTCCTCCTCTCCTCCTCTTCTCCTCTCCTCTCTTTTACTGCCCTCTCCCTCTCTCCATCTCCCCCTCCCCCCTAACTCTCAAACAGCCCCCAGTTCACTCAATGAAAGGATATTTGAGACGTACAGTGCTGACGTTCATTCGCCGATTTACAGACTTGTTTTTCTCAGAGACGTGTGGGTTCCGTTTTGTCTTTTGAGTTTAGTCTTTATGAACCGCCATAAAGCTTGTCAGAGAGGCTTTGTAAACAACAGTTAGGATACTTCACATTCGTACAGCTTCGGCCATGCCCAGTGTCTGCTTAGAAGCACGTTAGAGTTAACAAACCCTCTCTGAAGCGTCACAGCGCATTATAACAGCATGATGTCATTCTGTATTATATTATATTGCATTCGTTAGTGGTGGAATAGATTTTACAACCTGCCTGGGAACTGCCCCAGTGCATTATAACACTGTGATGTCCATTTCTTATCATTTATATCATTTATAATTATACACAATTATGAATTATTCATATTATATTAGTTAGCAGCTGTGTAAACAGACGATCATAATAATTGTTAAACATCTCGATGACGCCCCCGCCCTCTGTTTCCATAGCGACTGGCCAGCGCCAAGGCGCACACCTCCCGCTTCGTGAGTGCCAACCTGCCGTGCAACAAGTTCAAGAACCGATTGGTCAACATCATGCCCTACGAGACCACCCGCGTCTCCCTGCAGCCAATCAGAGGCGTGGAGGGCTCCGACTACATCAACGGCAGCTTCATCGACGGCTACAGGTGAGGGAAAACTCCATCCCGTCCGTCACGGGGTGAGTGCGTGAGTGTGTGTGTGTGTGTGTGGGGGGGGGGGGGGCTAGCTGAGGCCGAGATACTGCCACGTCCTGGTCCGCGCCGGAGTCTCTGAGCAAAGCGACACAAGTTGGGAGGGAGAGAAATCGAACGTGTTTGGGGCATCGGGCCATTCCGCTGGGCACCTCCCTGTAGCGTTGTTGTAGAGCACGTCCTAAAGCCAGGTCCACAGTGTCGCCGCTGTGACTTGGTATCGTGGATGTGCACTGTCGACGGGGTTGAATTTGTTACCCCCCCCCCACCCCCCACCCCAACATCACCACCAGCCGCCACCGGAGACCACGTCTGACTTCTTCTCTTCTCTTCGCGACGGCGCGGAGGAGAGATTCCACCGACATCTTGTGTCCAACGAGTGCAAAGATGCAGAAGCCCTTCAAAGCCAGCTAGACCGCGGAAACAAAAGGGGGATGGGCCAATCACGTTCTGAGCGACAGCGATAGATGGCAGAGATTGTTTGTTGTTGTGATCATTTGATCTATGCTGAGCATGGCTTCAAAAAGGCAGCCTGATTAATATCTACAGTCCACATGGTATCAATGATTCATCTGGAATAAAACACCGCCATGAATTATTCAGCAAATAATCTTTTTCTCGTTATGCATCATTAAGATAACTGAATTCATTACTTGAAACTTTGGAGGGAAAAAGAAAATGGGGGCAAAATACATTATTAATGAAATATTTAACAACTATCCCTTTGGTGCATGTTTATCGCTGTGTGTGTGTGTGTGTGTGTGTGTGTGTGTGTGTGTGTGTGTGTGTGTGTGTGTGTGTGTGAGCAGGCAGCAAAAGGCCTACATTGCCACCCAGGGTCCGCTAGCGGAGACCACAGAGGACTTCTGGAGGATGCTGTGGGAACACAACTCCACCATCGTGGTCATGCTGACCAAACTGAGAGAGATGGGGCGGGTGAGGACACACACACACACACACACACACACACAGTCCAACAGACCCATTACCTACAAAGTCTCAGTTGTGGTCTTATTAACCCGACTTAAGGACATGACTGAGAGGAACACACACACACACACACACACAAAGTCCAACACACACAACAGACCCATCACCTACAAAGTCTCAGTTGTGGTCTTATTAACCCGACTTAAGGACATGACTGAGAGGAACACACACACACACGTACACACACACACACAAACACACACACACACACACACACACACACACACGCACAGACCAATGCATACACCTACAAAGTCACCCCATTGTGGTCTTGTGAACACACACACACACACACTTGTGCTGTGTCACCAGTAGTGACAGAACCATGGTTGTGTGTTCTTTCCAGGAGAAGTGCCACCAGTACTGGCCCGCCGAGCGCTCTGCCCGGTACCAGTACTTTGTGGTGGACCCCATGGCCGAGTACAACATGCCCCAGTACATCCTCCGGGAGTTCAAGGTCACCGACGCCAGGGTGAGGGGGGCCCTAACTCTGTCTGTCTGTCTGTCTGTCTGTCTGTCTGTCTGTCTGTCTGTCTGTCTGTCTGTCTGTCTGTCTGTCTGTCTGTGTCTGAATGAGACAGAGTAAACAAAATCTAGAGAAAAAGAGAATGAGAGGGAGAGACAGTGTGAAAACAAATCTCATTAGAGGGACATTAAGTTGAGAATGAAAGGGAGAACAGGAGAGAGAAAAGAAGTGATAATGAGAGAGTGAGAATGAAATTAGAGAGAGAGAAAGAGAATGATGGAGGGAGAAAGATGTGTTTGCTGTGACCACACGACCGTAACCTTTGCTCTGTTGTTCCAGGACGGCCAATCACGAACGGTCCGCCAATTCCAGTTCACCGATTGGCCAGAGCAAGGAGTGCCAAAGTCAGGCGAAGGATTCATTGATTTCATTGGCCAGGTGCACAAAACGAAAGAGCAGTTTGGCCAGGATGGGCCAATCTCGGTGCACTGTAGGTAAGAACCCGCCTCCCCCTCAAACTCATCGATTTTAGGTTTACTGTTCATCAAAATATTTCTCTGGGAGCATGTTCTTATTCAAACAGTTGAATATGTGACGATGATAAAACAATTAGCTATTCTGCAATCAAAAATGAATTTGCCTCATGGTGTTATAGTTCCACAGAGGGAGAGAAAGATTAATTCTAGCTAACTGCATAATTGTGGAACGGTTATTCCAAGGCCCTGAAACACTTACAAAAAAAAAAAAGAAAAAAACAGCAATCAACACATTTTCTGAGAGGACATCCGCACTTACATATTTGGAATGTTAGCGTGGAAAGAGAATATATATATTGTTAACCTAATAGGATGCCCTCTTCCTAGCTAGCTTTACGTATTGCAAATTGAAATCTCGACCATTTAAACGCACTTTTGTTCAGCCGCACATTACTTTGTAAACTGTGTCTATCTCGGCCATTTTGTGCCCGCGTTGCTGTAGCTCAAACGGTGTCTAGCTCCACCCCTTCGGCCATTTTGTGCCCGCGTTGCTGTAGCTCAAACGGTGTCTTCCTGGGTGTTTGTTTTGTTGCAGTGCGGGCGTGGGGAGGACGGGGGTGTTCATCACCCTCAGCATCGTGCTGGAGAGGATGAGGTACGAGGGCGTGGTGGACATCTTCCAGACCGTCAAGATGCTCCGCACCCAGAGGCCTGCCACCGTGCAGACAGAGGTGACACAAAACAACGCCACTGTCACATTGTTTATGAATAATATGACTATCGTCTGTGTCGCTCTCTGTCTCTCTATCATTCTGTCTCACTTTCTCTCTCTCTCTCTCTCTCTGACTGTCTTCCTCCCTGTCTCTCTATCTTTCTCTCACTCTCTCTCTCTCTCACACACACACACACACACACGCACACACACACACACACACACACACACACACACACTACTAGAGTAGAAAACCTGAAAAGCAATGTGGTATGTTTAGTCCCCTGATACTTACTAATGAGTATAACACACAGGATGCAGAGAATGATTATGCAGAGATCTTACACAGGTGTAGCAAACCATTAAACACACACTGACTCTGTTTCCCTATAAACAGCTGCTTCCCCATCTTCTCTCTCTCTCTCTCTCTCTCTCTCTCTCTCTCTCTCTCTCTCTCTCTGTCTCTTTCTGTCTCTCTCTCTTTTTCTCTAAATAGCTTTCTTTCTTAATTTCTTTCTTTCTTTCTTTCTTTCTTTCTTTCTTTTTCTTTCTTTCTTTCTCTTTCTGTCTGTCTGTCTGTCTGTCTTTCTTTCTTTCTTTCTTTCTTTCTTTCTTTCTTTCTTTCTTTCTTTCTTTCTTTCTTTCATCACACACAGACACACATTCCTCTAAGCTCCGTTGTCTCCTTGCCTTTAGGATCAGTACCAGTTCTGTTATCGGGCCAGTCTGGAGTACCTCGGGAGCTTCGACCACTATGCAACATAATCTCCCCCCTCCCCGCCCCCCCCCCCCCCCCCCCTCCTCCTACCCCCGGGCCACGTCTCAAACCACACTCTGCATCCTTCCTCGTGCACTTCTCAGAACACCTCCGTTTGAAGCGGTGCACCACCGAGGGGGAACAGGGCGTGCTTGGAGATCAGGGCTCACACGATACCATCCAGACGGACATGGGACAATTGGCTTACCTTGACCCACAGGAAGTACACTTCTCTACCTGAGGCTGTGGCTATTACCATCCCCCCCCCCCCCCCCCGCCCTCACTCCCGCAGCCCCCCGGACCAATCCACCACCCCCTCGGGTCAGCTCCGAAGAAAACCACCCCCACCTCTGTCTCGATCAGAACATACAACCGTAATCTTTTCGTCGCCGTCGCCGTCGTTGTTGTCGAGGGCTTTTTCCGAAAGCGCTCCCGTCCTCGTCTGGGCGTGGAACTCGGCCGCCTCCGTTAGTTACGTAGAACGGCCCAGCTTCATACTGAACAATAGCATGGAAGACATCCTTTACAGTTTTCTATGTTTAGACGAGCCGGCTACAAACTAAATCAGCCTCTGGGGAGCCTCGTCGATTGAAGGAACTTGAAGGGAAATGTGGAGTGACTTTTTTGGGGGGGAGGGGGGGGGGGGGAGTACCAGGAAGCCTACTGGAAGCTTGGAGCACAGGGAACACAGTATTGAAGATAAAAGACACACACACACACACACACACACAGACACACACACAGACACATCCAAAAGCGTATACAAAATGACACCCAAGAAACATTTTTCTTTTGAAAGAGACTGTTGTTTCTTGCAAAGGATTGATTAACGGAATATCTCCACAGTAATAATACCACCATTTCAACCTTATACTTCACGATTAAAGATAAGGGAAATTTTGAAGAAAATCGAAAGTATACCATTAAAATCGTTACATCATTGATTTTGTTTTTTTAGAAATATATAACGCAATGTTTTGTTTTTTTTTCAAACTGGGTATTACGTATATTTTCCTTTCTATTAATTTTGAATCTTTATTGACTTCAGACTTTGTTCCCTCTGACACAGTTGTACGTTTATTTTGTATTGCAACAAAGGCGTGTAGATTGTTTTCTTTATTATTCTTTTGTTTTTTTAACTATGGTAATGTTTAGTGTACAATCAAAACACAGTGTGAATATTCTCATGGTTCCATGGTTAAAACCACCATGGAGTGGCACATCTCCCTCACGGCTTTGTCTGTCTAGTGCCCTGTATTTCTACCACTCACACACGGAGACTATCCCTGTGGTGCGCTCACTTCTGGAAGAGCCTGTGATGTCATGACAACGTGGGCGGCCATTTTGAATATTTGAATATCCCATGCACGACAGACGTGGGAAAAAACGGTGGCCAGTTCTTCTTCTACCAAGCCGTGGCAGAACACGCAGGATGAGAGACACCCACCTGTAACTATGGAAGTATGCACATGAAAATAGATATATAAAAAGGTAGTATTTATATGTTCAAATAAGCTTCACAAAGATTTCTTAATTGGGGAGGGAGAAAGAAAGTAAAAAAAACAATGTAAGGGGGAGGGAGGTATCTTTCTCACTGGAATGCTCACCAATATAAGACTTTAGTCTCTTGTTTGATTCAGTGTGCAATAACTAGATGTATTCTTATATATTTTTGTGTCAAGTCACTAACTGCAGTTATATGCCATAATAAAGATGATAATGTATCGTTCTCCAGGCAGGAGGGTATTATGAGAGAGATAGCACCCGCCACCATTTTAATGTGTCCAAACAGCGGAATGAACTCTGACCTAGGAAGTAGATCTTTGTCATGTCACTATGCCAGTAGAGGATGTCCCTTATTTGTGTTTCTCAGCAACCAAGGAATGATCAAAACTCATATTTCAAAAAGCATCTAATAACTATTTTTTAATTTTAGATTTCTAGTGCCTTATATTACACGCCTATTTTGATAAAGTTCATTTGAAGGGTTTAGTGTATTTTATGTAAGCTTGTGTGTAAGTGAACCGGAATGTACTTGGATGTAGTTTAATCATAACATTTTGTTTTTGTTCTGGTATGTGAAGGTAGTTCTCGTATTTCCGGCAACGTTTTTGTCTGTAAAGTTCTGGGTTGTTGTGGTCTGCGGTTTCCTATGGATTCACCACATTCATTTAGTCTTAA
>CM030176.1:4740400-4745400 GCA_017639675.1 Aplochiton taeniatus
CCCCCACAGCCAGACAGTCCCTGCTCTGGACAGGACAGAGGAGCCACAGGGGTTAGAACTGGTAGAGTGTGTGTGTGTGTGTGTGTGTGTGTGTGTGTGTGTGTGTGTGTGTGTGTGTGTGTGTGTGTGTGTGTGTGTAGTATTACATTAAAGAGCGACTGCTTCACACATTGAAACAGAGTAACACCCAAACACACACACATATATGAATATGTATTTAAACGTGTATGAGTCATTTAATGTGTGCTTGTTTAGTAATAATACTTCTTCATGCATGCTTCTCACAACAATGTCCTCATGGTAACTTGAGGATTAAGTGTGTGTGTGTGTGTGTGTGTGTGTGTGTGTGTGTGTGTTGCCCCTCTCCTCACCACGATGTCCTCGGGGTAGGTGTCGTTGCTGAAGGAGCCGTCGTCAAAGATGACCTCGTAGAAGGTCTGGGACGTGATTTGTGTGACCTTCGAACTGTAGTAACGGAGGTTCTTGTGTTTGGAGATGACAGTTTGGCCTAGGGCGATGGCCCTCTGACATGCCTGCTGCTTCTAAGCGACACACACACACACACACACACACACACACACACACACACGGGAGCAACAGTTAGCCACTAAAATCTCCCCCCAGGGTCAAATAATACGTGAAAGTGTCCATAAGTTTCTTGTACCATCAGAGTCAAGATTGTCACTTCTGAATTAAAATCTTTAACTACCTCTTTTTACTTTTGTACCCATTTTGGAGTTGGAAAAAAAACTGAAAACATCAAAATCATATTCATATTTCAATGAGATCTGTTTCCACTCTGGAAATAGCATCAGTAAACGCAGATTAGATAACAAAATGATTTGTTTCTGCTCTTCTGGTGTTGTCCATGCAACCTCTGTTTCTTAGTACGTACAGCAGCGGAGCTCCGTGATTGGTGCCTGTGGCAGGTGATTGACACCACGTAGGGCCAATCGTCGGGCTCCATGGTGACTCCGGCCGCGTGGGCGCAGGTGACGTGAAAGGAGGTGGGACATCGCCCGCAGGAGCACTGGATGCACGCTCCCGCCTGCCTCTTCCCCAAACATCGTTTGCGGCAGTAGATGCACTTCTACACACACACACACACACACACACACGCGCACACACGCGCACACACGCGCACACACAGAGAGAGGGGGAGTTAAGGGTCCATTTTACGGATGCATAAAAAGCATTGCCTCAAAAGTTCATTTCTAATCCCATTGAAGTCAAAAAGAGCTTCTTTATTGCTCTGCGTCACGAACACTTACAACAACAACTTACAATTCAAATAAACAGAGCAGACAGATTTTGAATTGATTTCTTTTTTGGGATAAGTCCGTTGGGGATTCAGTCATGTAAACAGAGTAAACATAAAAAGAGAAGAGAGAGAGAATGAAGGAGAAGATTAGAGGGTTAAACCCACAAAAAGGAACATGGCCATAGTACCAATACAAAGGAGGGGGGGGCTTCCAATGAGAGAGAGCGCTTTAGATGATCTCACTGGAGGTCATGCCATGGAGGCTCTGGTGTCTTCTGACACTGACACACACACACACACACACACACACACACACACACACACACACACACACACACACACACACACACACACACACACACACACACACACACACACACACACACACACACACACACACACACACACACACACACACACACACCATTGGGATTCCTGGTTTCTCTCAAAACAGAACCATCAAATCCATTTTCTCAGTGCTGTGGAGGTTGCTCTCCTCTCCTTCTTCTCCTCCTCCTCCTCCTCCTTTTCCTCCTCCTCCTCTTCCTTTTCCTTTTCCTCCTCCTCCTCCTCCTCCTCTTCCTCTTCCTCTTCCTTCTAATCCCTGGCTCTCCCCATGACGGGGAAAGAATGATGTCATCTCCTCTCTCCTTCCTCTACATCTGTCTGTCCCTCTGCATCTTTCTCCCTTCGCCTCTCTTCCCCTCCTCCTACGGTTCACCCCCTCCTCTCTCTCTCCATCTCTTCCACTCTTCCTCTCTCTCCCCCTTGCGTCCGCTCCTCTTTCTCCGTCATGTCTTCCACTCTCCCCCTCTCAACCCTTCCCCTCCTCCTCCTCTATCTCTCCCCATCTCTTCCTCTCTCTCCCCCTCTCTCAACCCTTCGCCTCCTCCTCTCCTACTCCATTGCCCCTTCCATATCGTCTTCCCTCTCCCATCCCCCACCCTCCTTCTCTTCCCCCTCTGCATCTATTTTTAATACGTGCCAGAGAGGAGCAATCTTCCTCTCTGTATTAGCTCCTGTCGGCGCGGGCCTTCTGGTTACTACGGTTATTACCCGAGCATTAGCTCAGCCGTCGGCCCTAACGACAGCGCCCCGTCCGCCGTATCCCAGTCACGGCATTGGTAGAGGAAGCCAACCGGAAGGAGACTATTATGGTCTGGGCTGCTTTATTGCTGGTAAGTGACTAATGAGGTTGGGTAGGCCCAAGGCTGAGGCCGACGTTGTTTGATCTTCAGGATGGGTTGAGGCGGACATGTTTCCTCGCTGCTAGGATAGAGAGAGCCCTACTCCCATCAGTTGACGCGAAAATATCAGACAGAACGTCCAAATAGGACTCTTCTTATACACGGCATATAGACCAAATGTTAATGAGTCTGGCTCTGGCTCGCTCCACTCCTCTCCTCTCCTCTGTGTGTGTGTGTGTGTGTGTGTGTGTGTGTGTGTGTGTGCGTGTGTGTGTGTAACAGTAATAGGAATTAAAAAGTGTGTAAGAACTTAAGAGTGCATCCATGTGCATATCTATGTGCTTGTGTGTGTGTGTGTGTGTGTGAGACATTCAGAGAAACAACAAAGTGTGTGAGACTTTGATATTGCACCTACCCAACCGACTGAATGTACAGATCAAGTTGTGCGTGTGTGTGGGTGCACATGTGTGTGGGGCTGTGCATGTATGGGTGTGGGTGTGTGTGTGTCCAACCTACTTTCCCCCCCATGTATGGCTGTACCTTCTCCGGAGTGTATTTAGGTCCCTATGTTGAGCCATGCGTTAAGAACATTCCCACAGTAAATTATGAATGTGTTGGGCTGCTGGTGTGTGTGTGTGTGTGTGTGTGTGTGTGTGTGTGTGTGTGTGTGTGTGTGTGACAGTAAATTATAAATGTTTTGTGCTGCTGCTTCAGAGGCCAGTGGGTCCAGTGTGTGTGTGTGTCATTTCAGAGGCCAATGGGTCCAGTGTGTGTGTGTGTGTGTGGGTCCAGTGTGTGTGTTGCTTCAGAGGCCAGTGGGTCCAGTGTGTGTGTTTGTTGCTTGAGAGGCCAGTGGGTCCAGTGTGTGTTTGTTGCTTGAGAGGCCAGTGGGTCCAGTGTGTGTGTGTGTGTGTGTGTGTGTGTGTGTGTGTGTGTGTGTGTGTGTGTGTGTGTGTGTGTGTGTTGCTTGAGAGGCTATTGAGAGGCCAGTGGGACCAGTGTGTGTGTTGCTTCAGAGGCCAGTGGGTCCAGCGTGTGTGTGTGTGTGTTGCTTCAGAGCCCAGTGGGTCCAGTGTGTGTGTGTGTGTGTGTGTGTGTGTGTTGCTTCAGAGGCCAGTGGGTCCAGTGTGTGTGTGTGTGTTGCTTCAGAGGCCAGTGGGTCCAGCATGGCTCCTTCCCTGAACGAGTCGACGACAACAAAGGGTGTACCAGCGCCACCCTCTGTCTCTCGTCGCCCTCCTCATCCCTTCTTAATGCCACACAGAGTGAGAGCCCCGCGTGAAGTAACTAAACTAACGGGTAAAACAGACCCCGTTCAAATAGTGGACACTCATTGGTCAGCTGGTTCCCTTGGTGAGTCTCCCATTGTTTAGGGAGCACCATATAAGGAACGCCGTATCTAGACCATGAACACAGCATGTTCCGGTTTAGTGGTAATGGTACGATCCACGCTGTATGTGGTAATGGTACGATCCACGCTGTATTTGGTAATGGTACGGTCCACGCTGTACGTGGTAATGGTACGGTCCACGCTGTACGTGGTAATGGTACGATCCACGCTGTACGTGGTAATGGTATGATCCATACAGTATGTGTTAATGGTACAATCCATACTGTATGTGTTAATGGTACGATCCATATAGTATGTGGTAATGGTATGATCCACGCTGTATGTGGTAATGGTATGATCCACGCTGTATGTGGTAATGGTATGATCCACGCTATATGTGGTAATGGTATGATCCATACAGTAAGTGGTAATGGTATGATCCATACAGTACGTGGTAATGGTATGATCCATACAGTATGTGGTAATGGTATGATCCATACTGCATATGGTAATGGTATGATCCATACAGTATGTGGTAATGGTATGATCCACGCTGTATGTGGTAATGGTATGATCCACGCTGTATGTGGTAATGGTATGATCCATACAGTACGTGGTAATGGTATGATCTCCTTGCAGTGTTCCAGGTCTTAGGAGACACAACTGAGCTGCTCTCTCTCATTAAGTTGGTACACATGTAAGGCGGGGAGTGTGTGTGTGTGTGTGTGTGTGTGTGTGTGTGGGGGGGGGGTTACGCACACACACGTGCACACACACACTTGCCCATGATTAATTATCCAGCTTTGATTGTGGGCATGTTCGCCTCACAATGTTAATTATAGCCTTGAACACTACATTAATTAGGATGAGCCATTCCTCTAGGACCGGGGCCATTCCTGCCATGCATCTGTTCCTGTGTGTGTGTGTATGTCTGTGTGTGTGTCTGTGTGTGTATGGGTGAGAGAGAGACAGAGTGTGTGTGTGTGTGTGTGTGTGTGTGTGTGTGTGTGTGTGTGTAAAAGTGAGTAAGCATCGCCGAACACGTGAGTGCGATTTTCAAATAGCTCTCAGTGTGTGTGTGTATGTGTGTGTGTGTGTGTGTGTGTGTGTGTGTTTAGCCTCACCAGCTTGTATCTCTGCAGGGGGATCCTGCTGGTATCGATGGGACCCCTCCTAGCTTCAATATTGAACCGCGCCTCTGGCAGTGCTACTGCACACATCA
>CM030176.1:4752900-4810400 GCA_017639675.1 Aplochiton taeniatus
TGAGCAGGCCAACTTGACATTGATATTATTCATCAGATTAAAAGCTAAACTGCTTCCAGACCAGCACTCTCGAGAGGTTTGATAAAAGGAACCAATTATTCACTTAGGGTTTTATCGAGGCAGGAAAAGCCATTACAGACACCATCCTGTCAAAAGACATTTTGAGGCATGAGGATCAGAGTGAAAATCAGGTTCTATTAATGTGTGTGTGTGTGTGTGTGTGTGTGTGTGTGTCTCATCAAGATGTACTCACAGCACAGACTTCTCCAGGTTCTATCCCGGTCTCTTCAAATTCGTAGTCACTGGATTCATTCTGCTCCTCTTCCCCCGACGACGACGACTCACTACTACTCTCATCCCTGACTGTTCTCCTTTCCTCCTCCTCCTCCTCCTCCTCCTCCTCCTCCTCCTCCTCCTCCTCCTCCTCCTCTTCCTCCTCCTCCTCCTCCTCCTCCTCCTCCTCGGAAACGTCCTCCCGCCGTCCCCCCCTCCCTTCCATCCCTAGAGGAGACCCAGGGACAACTGGGCCTAGACCCCCACCTGCCTCTCTTTCCTCCCCCAGCTCCCTGCACAGAGCCAGGGCGGCGGCGGCGGTCGCAGCCTCCCCTCTCTGGAGGTCGTAGTCTCCAGCGAGACCCAGGGGCTCCCTGCTCCCGGCACACCCCAGCAAGGTGGGCTCCAGCTGAGCCCAGGTGAGCAGGCCGTCCTCCTCCGCCTGGCTCTGCGGGTGGTTGTGGTCGGTGACCTCTTTGCACTGCGGCTCAGCCCACATGGTGTAAGGGAGGGGGTCGTGGGCGAAGTCAGCGGGGAGGTCCGGGTGGAGGCTTTGGATGAGCACCGCGGGACTCTGGGAGTTGAGGTTTTTCCAGATGTCGCTGGAAAACAGTTTGGGCTCAAGGGAGAGGCTCTGGGGACTACAACGGGATGGGGAGCAGGGCGAGGGACAGCTCATGCCGGCGGGGTGGCAGTGATGTCGTTTTGCGGGGTCGTTGAGTGTAATGTGCTCCCTTTGGGCTCCAAGGCTGCTGTGGGACAACATGCGTTCTTTCTCCTTAGCTGCCAAGTCAAGTTTTATAGACTTACATTCTTGTTCTGGTTGAAGGGAGACGTCAGAAGCTAGTTTGCTAACGCTAGTCCAACTTTGTGATGGTTGGCTAAAGCTTGTACTACTCTTGTCCAGCTTGCTGACGCTAGCTCTATTTACTGCTAGAGGACTAATGCTAGGCCTGGTCTGTGATGGTTGGCGAAAGCTTGTACTACTCTTGTCCAGCTTGCTGACGCTAGCTCTATTTACTGCTAGAGGGCTAATGCTAGGCCTGGTCTGTGTTGGTTGGCTTAAGCTTGCACCAGCTGTTTTGCTGATATTGCCATTGTCCTCCGCTTGGCTAGCATTTACTCTACCTTCGCTAATGCTAAAACTAGGCCTATTCTCAGGAAAGTAAACCGGCTTTGCCCCAGCCTCGCCGATGGCAGTGTGCAGCCTTTGTAAGGTGTCCTGGAGAATGGTGGCGGCCATTTTGTGCCTAGCCGGGCCAGTTGCGTTAGCTGCGTTAGCCACGGTAGCCGCTAACCCTGACGTTAGCGACTCAAAATGGCCGTCTCCGGCGTTCAGATTCGAATGCCAACTGTTAAAGAAATCCACGGGCAGAGTCTGCTTCGACGCCTTGGCCCGCTTGCTCGGGGCCCCGCCGTCGACGGCGCGCGGCGGCGCCGAGGCCCCCGGAGAAGGCGGCGAGTGGACCGGCGTCTCCCGCTGGAGCACGGGCGCCACCGGGTGAGGCTCCGCCAACGAGCCGTGCCCGGCCCCCCCGACGGGCTTGCCCTCCGCCAAGGTGAGGGACGGCATCTCCTGGGTGAGGACCGGCGGGAGGGGGCCGAATCGCTCCCCCGCGCCGAGCAGCTCGGGGGTGAGGAGCGGCATGATAGCACCAGCGGCGGAGCACTGTAAGAGAGGAGGGGCGCCGCAGTCCGCCCGGGACCCAGTGGGCTCCTCGCCGCGCGGCGAGCCCAGGAAAGGCGTCGGAGAGCGGCCTCGCGTCGCCTCGGCGCCCAGGTGATAGAGCGCAGCGGCGGTTTCCGCCGACCAGGGGTCCGGCTCCGCGCCGTCACAGTCCACCTCCGTCTCGGTGGCTAGTTTAGTGGTGTCGTCGGGGTGTGGCCCAGGAGGAGCAGCAGTAGTCACAGTGATGAATCCGTTCTCCCCGCGGGGGGAGTCCTGGAGGAACGACGGAGCTCCAGAGGGAGGGGAGTGGGAGGCCTCCTTGGGCCGAGCCTGGCAGCCTGTTCTGGGGGAAGGTGAGGCCAGCGTGGGGGCCTCTGGAGAGTGGAGCTCCATGGGGTATTCCTGAGGTTGCGAGAGGTTTCCTGGTTGAGCGGACAGGGGTGGCGAGGCGCTGCCTTCCGGCCGGGCAGGTGACAGGGCAGCCTTCGCCTCCCGCCGGGGTCCTTTAGACGTTACCCTGGCGACCTTTGATCCTGAGGGTTCCTGGGGGTCGTGGCGGGAGGGGGACCTTGCCGGTAACGCGGTGGGGGAGTGGGAGGGTGAGGGGGGGTCAACGAGAGGGAAGGCCAGGCGGTCGTCCTCTATCCTGTTCACCTTGACAACGCACATCTGTCTACATGCACCTGCTGGATTACACACACACACACACACACACACACACACACACACACACACACACACACACACCAAATCAATCAAGACAATTCAACATTGTCGATTTTCTTCACTAATATCTTTCAATACAGTTATGAAAAATACCATACACTTTGATTTGTGTTTGGAACATAAAGTAGCACACCCACACTGATCAAAATACTCCCGAGTGTCACACCAGCTCTACCTTCTGTCCACCAGTCCGTCCCTTACCAGGATACTGGAGGGAGCTCTGACTCTGGCTGTGGTTGGACCCAGACTCCTCCTCTTCCTCTTCCTCTTCCGACTCCTCCCTCTCCCTCTCCGCTTCCTCCTCGGACTCCTCCTCCTCCTCTTCTCGGGCCCTACAGGTCGTCTGGCCCAGGGACCTGCGGACTTTGGAATCCCCCAGACTTCTCCTCTTTGTGTCCAGGACGGAGGTGCCCTCCAGGGCCAGGGGCTCCTCAGTGGTGCGGAGGCGCTTGGAACGCAGGCGGTGAGGGGGGCTGCCAAAGGAGGAGGGGGGAGAAACGGGAGGGAAGGGGAGGTTCAAGAGGGCCGGAAGTGAAGGAGAGAGAGAGAGAGAGAGAGAGAGAGAGAGAGAGAGAGAGAGAGAGAGAGAGAGAGAGAGACAAAACAATTTGATTCAAAATCCACATGGGGGAATTATTCACGTTTTCAAAGCAACCTGATACACACTCAGTGTACACAGAACGACTAAGTAAACTGCTGTTTCACACCTAGCAACCAAAACCGTATAGTCAAACGACACAAGCACCAAAAAGAGAACGGATGACACAAATAAAGTCGGTAAGTTCAAACAGTCAGTAAAGGCAGGACCCCCGTCTATGGAAGTCCAGCAAACGTATTAGTAAATGGTGACCTTCGGGAGCTAGAGAGATCCCATCTGTCTCCCTCCTCTTTCCTTCACACCCCCCCCACCCGTTTACATGCCAGCTGACTAGTGTGTGCCATTCATATATTATTCATATTCATATATTAATAACATTGTCCAGATACATGGGACTTTCTGTCCAGCATTTCCAAAGGTCTGTAATTATTGTATCATTGTTATTGCATAGTATGCATACATCCATCCTTTATGATCCAGTGATCAGGTCTAGATCCATTGATGGAGTCTTAAGTTAGTTGAGTCCGACGACGTCATCTACGAGTTTTTGTAACCTTTCGGTGTTGCTCACTAAAGAAACTTAACTAGCAAACTAGCAACTGACCGTGTCGTATTTACGTTGTCCATCTAAGCAGAGTGACAAACACAACACCAGCCGTCTAAGGGTGTGAGCTGACTGGTGTGTGTGTGTGTGTGTGTGTGTGTGTGTGGGATCCATCGCCCCGCCGCACCTCTCGTTGTTCGGCTTGGCCTTGCGGCGGCGGGCCAGCCAGCTCTGCAGCTCTGGGGTGGAGCCGGGCGTGGCGCGGGTGTGGTCCAGCGCGCCGGAGTCTTTCCCCAGCTTCCACACGGGGTAGCGGTCGGGCTGGAAGCGCCTGACAAAGGGGTCCATGGAGATCTTCACCATGTCTCTGCTGCAGGAGCACTGGACGAGGGAGAGAGAGAGGGAGGGAGGGAGGGAGGGAGGGAGAGAGGGAGAGGAAAGGAGGGAATGGGAGAGGGAGGGAGGGAAAGTTAATTAAGCAAGGCAGAGAAGAAAAAGCGTGGCAGAGAGATGATTTCACGCTGCTATTCATCATGAAAACAGAAGACAACAATCCGTTTGTTAGATTGGTGAGATGAGAAACACACTGATAATCTTGGAGGGGAAATTGCGTTATTATACAGGAATGGCGACCACAAAAGCGAACCAGGTCAATGCCACTAAGGCTGCACTCAAAATCCCCAGGCAACATCTCCAAAGCTTTTCTCCAACATGAACTATTTCTGTTACATCAACAGCTTTAAAGGAAAGCGTGCTTGTTTGTTCGTTGATTGAGGAAAGTGTCCTGGTGGTTGCCACGGCGTCTAATCACCTGAGTGGCGACTTTGCCGTAGTCGATCCAGCGAATGCTGGCGAAGTTGGTGGACTCGGCGCAGTTAAAGCCGTGGTTGAAGCCCGCGTGATAGCCGTACGGGAAGGTGATCATGAACTCGCCCGTCTCCTGGGTGATCTGGAGCAGAGACGGTGTTGGAGAGAAGGGGGGGGGGGGGGGGGGGGGGAGGAGGACAAAGCAAGAAGAAGAGGAATAAGATCAGAGGGATAAGGGGCAGGTGGGTTACAGTGTGTGTGTGTGTATGTGTGTGTATGTGTGTGTGTGTGTGTGTGTGTGTGTGTGTGTGTGTGTCAGTCGGTGTGAGGGAGGGATGAAAGGTCAGAGGGCGCGGGAGAACGTATAAAAGGGAGAGATTCTGTCACCGGGGGAAGAGATCTTACAAGCAAAATGGCAGAACAATGACAACTCTCTAATCGTCATGGGGGCCTGCTGAGATAAGGCACGCTCCGCTGGATGACAGCTGTGAGGTGACAAGGAGCTCGCGTGGCGCCGTCGACAAAGGGGACAGTCGAGTGGGAGGTAATGAAGAAGAAGAGGGGGGGGGGGGGGGGGGCTGACAGAGTGAGAGTACCTTGTCGAAGGGGATGCCATATTTCTTCAACACGGACGGAGAGATCAGAGTCATCTTGTGACGCAGGAACGCCTCGCAGCCCTTGAAGCTGTTGGGGAAAAAACCTGACGCGGGCGCGCACACACACACACACACACACACACACACAGTCAATAAAGCAAATCAACTAAAACCGCTTCAAATAGATTTCACAAGAAACGGCCACACAGTGAAATCCTATATTGTGGTGCCGCAAGCGACTGTAATGGTTGTGTTTTACGGGGACAGACGGTCTGACCGTTACGGACCCCGTGCTCGATTCTAAGTGGTATACGATGACCGCGGACTCAGCATACCCAGACCCTCAAGGTCAGTTCCCCCCCCAGGTAGAACGGTATCCTGTTAGCAGCTCCCACTCAGAACAACACATTGCATGTCGTAAGGCTCTTGTTGTGGGGTTGTTGTTTTTGTTTTGTGGTTTCCGGCGTGGTCCCAGACAAAGTTAGCACAGCAACACGGCTGTAAACGTACACGACAGAACAAACCGGAATGCACGCATTGAAGCTGGGTAGGACAACAGCACAACAGGCCTCGGGGAAGTCACAGATATGACAGGAATACCTCACAAGTTTACATAGGGCAAGGTGAGTGGTTCAGTTGTCGGTAGTTGGTGGCAGTTGGTGGGTAAATGTTCCTGCTCTATACCGTAAGATAGGGGCTAGGGAGTAATGGATTTGACCGACTTGTCTGGGTCTTAGTAAGTAAAATTCGATTTCTCTTTTCGCCCGGACGTTGTTATGTCACTTTAAGAGTGGATAGCAGTTGTTTACCTGTGGCCAGACGCTCCAATCTTTTCCCATGCTCTGGGGGGATGGCGTACCTGGAGGAGAACACAGAAAACACATTGTAAACACAGTGTGTGTGGGCCTGTATTAAAGCAGCTCATTCACAGAGGTTAAAGTCGTACATGGACGATGGGTGGCTGGATATCCAGTCTACAATGAGCAGCGCTAGAGTCTGAGCGGAACATGACGGTATACAGCTCCACACTGCCACCTACTGGTACATCTTTGCCTGTACTGGTATGTTTGAGCCAGCGGGTCAGCGTCTGGCTTAGAAATGCAACATCCACATGATGAAACTATACACCCATGTCGGTCTTATAAATACCGTTACAATGTTTTCATAACGATCTGTTCCATGTTAGTGCAGACAAGCGCCTCCTTGCAAGTCGAAAGTTCATATCGCATACAGTTGACGGCTAGAGCCCTAAGACATTCCGATGGCCTGTGCTCTGAGTTCTAACTACTCATCAATCTCTACAGAGTATCTTATGACCTTCTAGAACACTGAGACATTCCAATGGCCTGGGCTCTGAGTCCTAGCTGTTAATCTATCCCTACAGAGTACTTTTTGAACTTCTAGAACCAGCCTGAGACATTCCTATGACCTGGGCTCTGAGTCCTAGCTGTTCATCAATCCCTACAGAGTACTTTTTGAACTTCTAGAACAAGCCTGAGACATTCCTATGACCTGGGCTCTGAGTTCTAAGTATTCATGAGCTTCCTGTAGTGCCGTCCGGAGTCTTCAGTGCCATTCCCCCACGGTCTGACAGGGTATTCCATTTGATTCACACCTCCCACCCCCTCACATACAATCCCCTGCCCAATCCCCTTCCCCTGGGATCCCTGGTATTTCCACCACATCATCCCACCACCAGACACACACACACACACACACACACACACACACACACACACACACACACACACACACACACACACCTGTCAAAATAAGAAGAGGGGGAGAGATAATTCCCAAGGTAGCAGGGGGGGGTGAGAAAGGTGCTTCTTAAGCTGCTCTCCCTCCTCCACTCCAGAGATGAGCTGCCAAATCAATGGCAACACTGTGCGTGTGCGTGCATGTGTGTGTGTGTGTGTGTGTGTGTGTGGTCCTGTCTGGCTGTGACAATGCTCCCTGTGGGTTTGCAATGCCCACTGCTCTAATGAGCAGCACTCACTGGAGGAAGAGAGAGAGAAACGGAGAAATAGACCAGAAAGACCTGGGAGGGAAAGAGGAGACAGAGAGAGAGAGAGAGAGAGAGAGAGAGAGAGAGAGAGAGAGACACACACTGGATTCTGTGCAGTGGTAAACACCAGTACCATTCTCCACCCCCCGACCCTAATTCATAATGGGTCATTCTGACGTGTGCTCTTGAAGTACAGGTAGATAATGTTGTTGAGGTTCCTGTCCTCAATGTAATACGCCCCCCAAAACACCCTCCACCTTACCCCTTTAACCACGCACCCTTACCCCATAAGCCCACTACAAACTTCTGATACTCCAACTCCCAGAACCCACCAGGACTTGGGCTCTCCAAAGTGCAGGTAGTTGATGCTGTAGAGGTGCATGTCCTCAATGTAATACACCCCCCAAAACACCCTCCACCCTACCCCTTTAACCACGCCTCCTTACCCCACAAGCCCACTACCCACTGTCTAGCTGATCCTTACCAGGACTTGGGCTCTCCAAAGTGCAGGTAGTTGATGCTGTAGAGGTCCATGTCCTCTGTGTGCCAGGAGAAGGAGGTCTTCCACATGCCGAAGTAGAGGTAGGGCGTGTTGACCCCCTGGATGGAGACGCCACATTCCTCCTCGATCACGTCCAGGATGGAGTTCAGGTGGCCAATGTTCCACTCCTCTATGCCCTGGGGGACGGGGGTGGGGGGGACGGGTCGTTGAACAAAAGAACAAAGAACGTTTTATAGAAGTATATTTGAAACGAAGAATAGAAATATTGAGTGAATGAGTGAGTGAGTGAGTGAGTGAGTGAGTCTGTTTTCAAGTGAGTGAGTGAGTGAGTGAGTCTGTTTTCAAGTGGGTGGGTGAGTGAGTGAGTGAGTGAGTGAGTGAGTGAGTGAGTCTGTTTTCAAGTGAGTGAATAAATCGGTTTTCGATTGAGAAAGTGAACGTGTGGAAATCAGTTTGTTTTCGGGTGGGTGAGTGAAGGAATCGGTTTGCTTTCGGGTGAGTGAGTGAAAGAATCGGTTTGTTCATCCCAGGAGGACCAGGCACCAACCGCGTCGTAGAGACTTCCGCTGACGTCGGCCCCGTATATGGGCGAGACAAAGGTGAGGTTCCTCCAGTACTTCCTCTCTAGGTCCTCATAGTTGAGGTAGCGCGGCGTGCAGTACCTGTGACGTGGGACAGGGGGCGTGGTAGGGTCAATGTCAGGTATGCTTCACAGTCTGACAACGCTTTCTCAGGGAGGCAGATGTAATATATATGAAAAGTAATTCGCTTTATTTAAACAGGGAGACAATACGTTCATAATTACAAAAAAACACATGACAAACCAAAGCACTGGGATCAAATAATACAAATCCACAGAGTTAAACTAAAATTGAAAAACATTAACGAAAAAAACTTGAATAAAACATGAGCCTCCGCTGGAAGGAACACGTGACCGTAACTGATCCAATCTCTTCCCCACCCTAAACCGTCCACAGTCCTTCCTGAACGGGGTGATTTTACTCATCCAATCACATTTTTATATTGACATGGGCCATGCATCACAGGACTTGCTGTCGACAAGTTGGTCCAGTTTTTCCACCTATAAGTGTGAATCACTAGTTTCTTTCTCTCAAGCAACCGACCGTTCTTTAAAACCGAAACTGGTCGCTGTATACAAGACCGCTGAACACTGATCGCAGCTTTTTTTCCCAAAGGCTTCTTCACAGATTTCTGCATTTTGACCATTTGAACGGCACCGCCATGAACCAGCTAACCCTTACATAAAACCATGAAAAAGACCAAACGACAGAGAGAGCATGCTCTCGCTTAACGCCACAGATTAGTCGCCAAACTTATTTTTTGCATCAACTCACTCGGGAAGAAAGTTCTCCCCAAAAACGTGTCATTGGGCTACAATTAAAATGAGCGGGAACACTCCAGATCTGTTTGGAAAATGAACTTTAGGAAATGTGACCAAACTCTCTCGTTTCAGGGACTTTTTTCTGGGTCTAGGACTACTCGCTGATTAGCCATTGAGGCTGCCCATTCTTAGTGCCATATATAACATGTTTTCAGAAGAATTAGAAGAAGAGGAGGTGGTGGAGGAGGAGGAGGAGGAGGAGGACGAGGAGGAGGACTGACTTGTCACTGTTGGCCAGGCGTCTAAACTCCTGCACGGTCAGTGCCTTCTTCTGAATGTTGTACTGGGTGAAGAGGCCAGACTGGCCAGCCACCATCTGCTGGATGGGTGCCTGGATCACCAGGTTGTCGATGTCGTCGTAGCTTCGCCGCGGCTTCCAGCCCTTAGGGGGGATCACCTGGAAGAGGGAGAGAGAGGGAGAGAGGGAGAGAGAGAAAGAGAGAGAGAGAGGATGATATGAGGAAGTTGTGGCTTTTCGAGAGCTGAAGATAAAACAGGATAAGTAGCGCACACAAAAACTCACAAACACACATGTAAATAAATTTTAATTCTATTGAAGTATAATATGCACAGCCCATCTAACTCATCTCTGTCTCACACACACATAGCATGTTCTCCATTTTTTGATCACTCCCATGTGTACACACACACACACACACACACACACACACACACACACACACACACACACACACACACACACACACACACACACACACACACACACACCTTAGCCAGGCCAGCGCGATGCGCCCCCTGTGACTCCATGTAGACCAGGTACTGGTTGAAGTCTCTGAACTCTTCCATGGTGGGCCTGAAGGTCATGATCTTGCAGGTGGGGTTGGCAGGGGCGCCGTACCCCTCTGCTCCCGCCATCCTGCTGCCACACCAGACAAAGCCTGGGGAGGGAGGGAGAGAGGGAGTGTATGTCTGATTATTTCCATGTTACACCGGCTTCAGATGAACGTGAATGAATGGTGGAGCAAAAAACAATTGTGTTTCCCCAAGCTAAAACAATGCTTGAATTTGGAAGCTGCCGTTTACAATAAGGATTATATGCTCATGGATGGTTTTAAAAACATATTCATCATTTTTTGATGTATATGTCTTTGATGATCATTGACTAAACTGCCACTGAAAATGAGCCTGGATTTCGTATTATTTCGCAAGTATATTTAAATATTCGAAAAGCAGATTTAAACATTCTGCTGATTGAAAGAAATGGCTTTGTAAAATGGTTTGCTTTTTGCACTGTGCTGTGATGTTCAAGACTACAACCGGTAGATGGCGACAGAGACCGATACATAACGAGCAGTACTGGTTGCTTCCAACCCCTCTTTTTTGGTCCCATCCCGACCCCAAATTTACTTTGTTGCATGGGACAAAGGACTGCATTGCCCCAACTGAAATTTCGATAAAAAAAAATGTATCGGATCAAACTGCCCAATATGCTACCAGTAAACATTATTATTATATTATAACTAAAGTGAACTTGTGTATATATATATATATATATATATATATATATATATATATATTTAACTACATACATATATCGATATACATCACAAACAGTTAAAATTATACTAACATAAGTAATACAGGCTCTAAACATAACAGATTTCGGTGATCACAACAACTTTACAAAAATAAATAATAAATCCCATTCAGCGTTTAAATTGTTTAGGCTGATCACGTCAGCCAGGAAATAAGTAATAACAAGTTTCCTTGCTGATGTGAACAAGTGCAAGTCACTAGCCTTTGCCCGATCTTTGTCCGTCTGTCTGACTACGTTTTGTTGTGATACCATGCAATGGCTGCAGGGTTGCTATCTATCGTTAGCTCGCTTGACAAATATTACTGTTGGTTGACTCATTAAAGAGCAAGGGCACACCCTCAGTTAACCACAAAACCCCCAGCATTCTGGCTGTGCCCAACTTGATGTAAGTTGGATTGTATCACAGCCTAAGATGACATATTTCTAAGCGACCGAGCTAACTTTGCAATGCAAGTGAGCAAAGGGTATTTAAATATCCCTTTGATGCAAAATGGTTGCAGCTGCAAGGCCCGTTGCTAGCAGGCTATGCGTAAAAAAAATTACAAACATAATGTTAGCCAATGCTCTATGTCAAACATAAGCCATCCCTCCACTATCTGTTTGCATCTCCAATTTAAACAGTTGACGAAGTCATGGGTAAAGCTATGTATCCGTGGCTTTGGCTAGTGCCGACTGGGTCTTGAGCAGCAGGCTCTGTTAAATGCTAGCAAGATTACCTTAGCCAATTTAGCTTAGCCTAAAAGCTTCAACCAGTCACGAAAAAAAACGCTACAATTTTTGTTGAGGTGCATAATTATGAGCATTAATCATAGTTCATCATGTGGGTCGGTGTATTGCGCTGCATACCTTGAATGTGAGAAATGTGGTGTCGTATTGTTTATCCTTTCCGTTGACCACCCAGTTGTTTTCACATGACAGCTGCTACTGTCTAGGGTTTTGCATTGATATTACTCGCGTCTTCTTCGGTGCACGGAGGTGCAGTGTAGTTCACAATATAGCCCGTGAAATGTTTAGCGACTGACCTCCAACATATTTTGGAATACTTCAGTTTGAATATGAAACATAATTAACCTGATTCAAATGGGTAAATGACAATGGAATAATAAACAGCGGTAGTTAGTTTGTAGGCCGACCCGATGCATTTCTCCGTGGTAACCCTCCAGGAAGATTTCCATTTGTTTTATTTTGTTACAATTTGTTTTTGTTACAAATTTGTTTTGTTTAATTGTATTATTTTACCGTTCTCTATTGTTCTAGTAAATTGTTTTGTGCTGCTGAATATGACTAGTTGTTTCTTATTGAACTGGCAGTCATTTATTTGATTAAAAACGTAGTACTTTTTGCCAGAAAAGTGTTATGCAAAAAGGTTATAACAATATTATTAGAATTATTAAAATATGAATATTAAATATATTGATTTAGTATTCATATTAATTGAGTTCAAAATGCAGCAACATGTCGTTTTTTTTCTAGCATAGGCTATTTTAAAATATATTATTATATGAAATTATATTCTCCAATCAATCAATAGGTTAACTCCAATGCATGCACCCCAAAGGCATAGGGTAGGTCTATATTATTAAATACTAAATAGGCCTAAGTACTTACACTAGCTTGTCGACTGAGTTCCAATCTGTGAACAGGCAAAACCTTTCCTAAATCAAGAAAGGCCCTCCTTATCCAACATAATCTACTCTGGATTGATATAAATATGTATTGTAATTTCCTTTTTTAAAACATATAAAAACATAATCACTCAATATGAAAAATTGTATTATTATTCTGACTGTGCAGTTGCACAGTTCTTATCAGGGTTTGCCAGGGTGACTAGGTGCAGTACGTTGCAGTTCAGCTTGGCAGACTGGCAGTCATACTACGCGATCATGGCTGCTCAAGATGAACTCAGTAAGTTTTCTAGTGGGCTGACAATGACCATGAGAACATGCGATATTGATTGTATTCCTTAATAGTTTCAGTTTTAGAACTAATTGGCTAATCTTGCTTAATCATTATTTCCAAGGCATTGCTGATGAAACAACTTCTGTTGCGAGAACGTTAGCTAGCTAGCTAACTGTACTACGTTAACTAACGTTAGCATGCTAATGAAGGAGGCCGATTGCCCAGTCATGGTCAAAATGAAAGAGTGACAGTTGAATAAATGGTTAGAATGTTTTTTGGACCGAAAGTTTTATTTAGACATTAGTTTCAAACATCTAGGTCAGTTCTCTCAAGATGTCATGTCCTTGGACTAAATCACCGGCTGATTACCAAATGCGTTCTATAGTTTGCCATCTAGCTAGCTGGTTAGCATAGCTAGATAGCATTAGCTAGCAATAGGGATGATTAGCTAGATGTCCAGCTAACGACGTTAGCTGTGAGGTGGGGAGTGTATGAATGGACACTAATTGGATCAGGCTTTACACCAACTATGTTATGATTGCCCTTAATTTACACTTTAGCTGATTATTATTGAGCTAACTATAGCTAACGCAAGAACTGTAAGCAGAGATCTCTCAAGGAAGAAGGTGTGTCCACACGCACCCCTTTCCAGACAGTGTGTCTTAGTTAGATGCTAGCGTGTCCTAGAATTCTTGAAGTACTTATTAAAAATGCTTACTGCAGCAAGCAACAGTAAGGTCTTGGCGGGGGAGATGTGTATATATAGTGAATTATGCAGACCAACATGTCATTTTGGAAATGTCTGTGTCATCGTTTATTTTCCTTTGTGCTTCACAGATCAACTTGAACGTGTGTTCCTGCGGCTTGGCCATGCTGAGACAGACGAGCAGCTACAAGATGTCATATCTAAGTTCTTGCCCCCTGTGCTGCTCAAACTATCCAGTATCCAAGAGGGAGTGAGGAAGAAAGTAAGTAAGAAAGGCGAGGATTGAAATGCCTCTGCCTCAAAAGTTTTCTATTTCTGTCTTTTGAAAGTTCGGTCTTCCTGGTATCTCAACTCGCTAAATGAATGGGCAGAGAAGATCATAGAGCCTACGCAGTTTTTGTGTGTGTTCGTGTGTCTTTTCGTAGAGCACACAGATCTTATCTTTACTGAGATGTGAAACCACAACCAATGTTTAGTTTTGCCTGATTTATGCTTGCCTATCACCGCATTCCCTATCCTATTTCGCTTACGGATCGACTTCTGGAATAAAAGCAGCTGCATTCAGCAGTCTCAAAATGTGTGTGGGTTAATGCCTGCGTCCCTCTGCCCTTAGGTGATGGAGCTGCTGGTCCACTTGAACAAGCGGATCAAGAGCAGACCCAAGATCCAGCTACCGGTAGAGACTCTGCTGGTCCAGTACCAGGACCCTGCAGCAGCCTCCTTCGTCACGGTAATATAGTGGTAGCACTCTCTCCTATGTTCTAGAATCCTGTCAACAGGATTTTCCTGCTGCCCAGGTAGCAGTGGATGATATGGCAGGAATAAAAGTGTCAGCCTCTTGAAGTAAACATACCCTACTACTACTCAGGCTCAAAATAAACATAGCAATAATCAACCTTTAAGTAAACATACCACTACCGTTTTCACTTGAATTTCTTCCTTTTATGCCTTTGCTTGCCTTGTGTAAAGCACATTGAATTGCCTTTGAGTATAAAATGTGCTATAAAAATCTAATGTTTTTGATTTGATACTACTCAGTATTTAAGTAAACATGCTAATACTCAGCTGGTATTACTAAATTGCTAGCTTTGGAGTGAATCTATTGGTCAGTCAGTGTGTTTTGTTGTAGTCTTGTACAGTTCCTGGTTCAGATTGTAACCCACATTACGCTGACCCTGTGCCGTAAATGTGATCTCTTCCTCGGGGGGTGCAGAATTTCACCATCATCTATATCAAGATGGGCTACCCTCGCTTGGAAGTGGACAAGCAGTGTGAGCTAGCCCCCACCCTGCTTACTGCTATGGAGGGCAAGCCTCAGCCCCAGCAAGACAGGTGAGGACACACACGCACGCACACACACACACACACACACACACACACTAAACGGTGTTCATTGGCATGCTCTCTCCTTAATATGTGGTTAACCCGTAGTCAGTAGTCATCCAGCAGAACTAATATTTCATGATATGTCAATACCTATAAAAAAAAAGATCACATAGTGCTGCCCGGTTATGCAATTTTTTGGTAACACGAGTAATCTAGTTTGTCCAGAATCCTCTAAAGTGTTAGTCCTTATCACCCACCAGCCTGATGCACTTGCTGATCCCCACCCTGTACCACATGAAGTACCCGGCGGACCCATCGAAGAAGGCCTCCCCCTTCATCCTGGTGGAGAAGCCCAAGACAGTGCACCTGCTGCTGGAGTTCATGCTGGACGTCCTGCTCATGCCCTACGGGTGCGTCGAGGGCAAAAGATCTAATCTAGTGCCCAAAAATATTATTGAAATAAAAATGGATTAGCTGCTGTTTTTCCAAAGTATTTAGTTGGTTTTTCAGCTAGTAGAAAGATCGGATACTGAAGTGGGAGTCTTCAACACTTCAAGGGGAACCCCAAATTCTTTGATTTGTTTTTCAAGTTGTGTTTGACCAACGTGTGTATCTTTTTGACTGTATGTGAAATGATTTACCTTCGTTGTTGCGGGTTGCCAGGTTTGTGCTGAACGAGCCCCCCGCCCGCCCGGCACCCTCTTCCCCACAGGGGGGCTCTGCAGCGGGGGCTGCAGCAGCGCCAGCTGGCCCGGGTCTCCCCCAGCCTCCCCCAGGGATGAGCGTCTATGCAGCCAAACGGGTGATCGGCGAGGCCCAGTGGAGCGCCGAGCAGCTGGAGCAGGTATGGGTGACCTTTGACCCTCATAGTGTGTGTGTGTGTGTGTGTGTGTGTGTGTGTGTGTGTGCGCGCGCGTGCGTAGTTTTTCTCACGGTGTGTGTGCGGTGTCAGACATTACGTGCTCTGCACTAGGTGAGCTTCTGTAGCTTGGGCCCACCGCACACACAGCGTTGTAGGTTTTGTTTCCTCCACTGTAACCTGGTAGCGGTAGGTTTGTTGTGCTGACTCAAGTTTGAGCTAGTGCTGGTGTTTATGTTGGGTGTGTTTTGTTTTCTTTCCGTCTTGTCCCCAGTGCAAGCTGGGCATCGTGAAGTTCATCGAGGCGGAGCAGGTGCCGGAGGTGGAGTCAGTGGTACACCTAGTGGTGGCCTCCAGCGATACGCGCCACGGCGTCGCCACGGCAGCCGACTTGGAGCTGAAGAGCAAACAAAGGTGTGGGGATATTTCAATCAGTCAATAAATAAAACCATTTTGTTGGAGCTTGGTGTTGGTTTTGTTGACGATTACACGTTTTCCCCCCTGCCTTTCACACGAGCGCCACCCACTGTCCGAGTTGGCAGCAGGCCAGGTGCCCTGGCCGGAACACTGGTTTATTAAAATAAACGGTTTACGTTCTGCTATGTTGCAGCATCATCGACTGGAACAACCCTTTGATCATCAACAAGATGTACAAGGTCTACCTTGGAGATATCCCTCTCAAAACCAAGGTACCAGGCCACACAGACCTCCCCGGTCTTAACCAGTCCAACTAATGGAGCAACAGACGACAGTAGATGACTGTATAGAACCAGGACCTTGTTACCGTATCATGTACTGTATGTAAATGTTACTGTATGAAAATGTAAACTAGTTGGTGTGTTTTTTTGGATATATATTCATACATAATGCCACATTTGGTGCAGGGTGCCAGCGTGAAGCATGAGCTGAAACATGAGCCGGTTAGCACCCGAGTCAAACTGAAGATCCTGCCGCATCTCTTGCGATCCCGCCTGGCTGCGGAGTGCTTCCCTGCTAACATACAGGTGTGTGTGTGTGTGTGTGTGTGTGTGTGTGTGTGTGTGTGTGTGTGTGTGTGTGTTTGTGTGTGTGTGTGTGGACTCTCTTGCTGGTACTAACTTTTTATTCTTGTCCATTAAAGACAAACGGTATACGATATTAAACAAAACTACACGTCAATACTGATGCGAGTCTGCAAGAATCTCCGTTTCTTTTTTTTCTGTTTTTCCATCCGTTTTCCTGCCTTTCTCTCCCCCCCCCCTTCTCCTTGTCCTGTTTAGGTGGTGTATGATGGTCTGTTTGGGGCCAACACCAACAACAAGCTGCTGTCTCTCACCCTCCAGTTTGTGCATCACATCTGCATGGTGTAAGAAGAGGCTTTCATTTATGTTTCGTTTGATTTGACGTTTCAAGAAAATGCGATCGTACGTTCCAATATGGAACCGTTTAGACCTCAACGTCTTCTTCAGGCAAGGACCTTGCTTTGTCCACGTCGGGTTTACAAAAGAGGCAGAAAATTGTCATCCTGAATTTTTTTTAGGGGTGATTGACATGCACTTTTACCAAGATGATGATGATGATGCTATTGTGAGTTGTGCCGGTAAACGTCTCTCGTCTCATGGACCAGGTGCCCAGACACCAACAAACCTCTGGGGCTGATGTTGCTCAACGGGCTGACCAAACTCATCAACGAGTACAAGGATGACCCCAAGCTGCTGTGCATGGCCTACTCTGCTGTTGGCAAGCTGTCAATGTAAGGAGTCAACAATAAAGCTTGAATCAGGGAATAATCATATAAGGGTGTATGCCGTATGATTGAAGGTTTGATTCAAAGTGCGCTACAATAGCTTTGGGGCATACATTTTAGTCAGGGTGCTATATACGGTAATATATAATAATCGACTGCATATTTGCAGCACATTCATAAATAGCTTCTATTAATACTATTATATTGATGAATTTATGTTGTTATTAATAAATGTTTATTGTTTTTGTTGTAGCCGAATGCCCCAGCTCTTCACCAAGGACATAGCTCTGGTGCAGCAGTTCTTTGAGTCCATGTGCAAGGTGAGGAACAGAAACCTTACTTATGGATTTCTATAGCTATTAGTTCTCAAACCAATCTTTTTCTGTTTCGTGAGTTGTTGGAGTAATGGTGATTCTAGGTACAAACAGCAAAACTCTTCACTTCTCTGAGTACAAATCAAATCGACATGCACCAAGCACAGTTTGAAGGCCTACTGTTTTTTTTTAATTTTATTTTATTTTTTTACCTGGATGATGTAGTTTTTTTTCTATGACGAAAATATGTTAGTTAAGCTTCATGAGAAACTCCAGAGCGGTGTTAGTTCAGTTCAGATTGACAGCCCGCTCTCCCCTACTGCTTCCCTGGGCTCCATGCAGGAGGAATCTGACGTGCGTCTGGCCATCCAGGAGGCTCTGTCTATGATGGTAGGAGCCTACGCCAATCTGCAGGGGGCGCTGCTCAACCTCATGGAGGCTCTGGTGGCCGCCTACATGGGAAAGGTGTGTGTGATATACAATACAAAAAATCATGATTTAAGTGTGTGTGATATACAATGTTTTCTTGCAAAGGTAAAAAACAACATCATTTAAGGTCAACAGTTGAGTGTGTTGACATTAAAAATAAATAAAAAATGATACTATTTTATGTTTTCTTCGACATAAAGAAGTACTAGGAAATGTAATCGTCACAAGTCATGATCATTGATATCCTGTGGAAAACTGGATAGTATTGGTTTTGTGCCTATGTGGGATTGAAGCAGTTCTTTTAGTTTATACAGTTGAGGCCATATATTGAAATACACTCAGGCTAAAGACACTCAAACTCCGGTTTTAGATATATGTGGATATAATATAATATGTTGACTTATTACCTGCTTATCTGAATCTAAATGCTGTTCTCTGATGGGTCAGCCGGAGGTTCAGGTGCGTCAGGTGGCCATGAAGTTTGCCAGTACGGTGTTCGCCTCTGATCATGTGCCCTCTAGATACCTGCTGCTATTGGCTGCTGGGGACCCGTAAGTCTGAAACACTACTTCCTGCTTATAGTTAATAACAGTTGCTGCTTTATGGTTAAAGCCAGATACCTCCTGCTAGCAGTATGTATAGGTGTCTTCGATCATGTATGTAACCTGTATGTTTGTCATTATCCTTTATGTAACGCTGAGTGTATGAGTGTAGTTTTGTCATATATAATGTATGTAACCAATATATGTGTGTGTTGGTCACATTTCATTTATGTAACGTGTGTGTGTGTGTGTGTGTGTGTGTGTGTGTGTGCGTGTGTGCGTGTGTGTTTAAGGAGGGAGGAGGTGTGTGGGGAGGCCCAGAGGGTGCTAAGGGCCGTTCCTTCTAAGAACCCAGAGAAGGAGGGTTCCAAACCCATGCCTTCCTTCCCTGACATGGTAGCTTACATCCAGGAGAAGGTGAGGGTCGCATCCCATAATACCAGTTTGACTGGTTCTTAGTGTTACAACCTCTGTCATCTCTCTCTCTTCTATCATCACTATCTATCTAGGCAATTTGAATGTCTGTATGTAGTGTTTTTACAACAAAGACTTTTAACCGATCTCATCCTAGCCTTTAGATGTAGCATTTTTCTTGCATATATCACCTTACTAATCTCTATTATATTACAAAGTTCTGATATTGTTGATATCAACCTGTCACCGTAGTCTGAACACCCATTGTGTGGTTTGTAGGTGTCTGATCGGTAGTTGTTGTTTTCTAGGCGGCCCAGAGGATGAAGACTCCAGCTAAATACATAGTCGGAACGTCCACTTTGCCTTTCAATCCTTCTGCATTCGGAGAGGTACCACATGCTGTCTTTTTCCCCCTTAAGCCTCCATTTTGTTTTTAATATTTGGTCCTTACACATTCCACTGAAAACGAAAGAGAAATATATCTGTGTCAAATGGATTTGGCTGATTTTGGATTGAAAAAACAACTAAATATATCAATAACTTCTCTGGTCCTCCGCCTGCTCCTTGTGCCCCCAGATCATCTTGTACCTGAGGATGTGCCTGGCCCACAACGCCGGGGCCACGCCCGTGTCCAAGAGCCTGGCGGACATGCAGGACGACGCCCCCGCCATCGGCCGCTACATCCACTCGCTCCTGACCTCTGACCTGCAGTCCGGCTCCACGGGGGTCAAAGGTGGCGAGGTCAACCCCGTCTACATCTATATGGACTTGCTGCAGCAGCTGCTCTCCGCTGTGGGAGGTGAGGAAGGAGTCAGTGGATAGAAATGGCAATGGCTGGTAATGGTTGGGTAATGGTTGGGTAATAGATGGGTAATAGTTTGTAGTGCATTGATAATAATTTGATCCAATCTATTGAGTTTAGTTCAGTTTAACGTTCATACCCGGTTAAATATTTTGTACAGAGCAGAGCCATTAATACAAAGTGATGCTACATTAGTATTCGTTTTTTTTTCTAGATGTGTGTATGTGAGTGTGTGTGCGTGCGTGTGTATATGTGTGTGTATATATATATATATATATATATATATATATATATATATATATATATATATATATATACATTTTTTTTATGTCATTGTGAATCAAGACTGTAAAGGTTCAGTGTGTGGTTTTGTCCTGCTCTACAGGGATTCCAGTGATGTACTGTCTCCTGGAGGTGGTCTCTGTCTGCCCTGACAAACTGGCCCCCAAGTTTGTCGATAAAACCGACTGGATCAAGGTCAGTACTCTCTCTAGTATAAAGGAGTGTTGTTCTTGTTTGGTTTAAAACAGCTCTTCAGGGGAACGTTACGTTGTATGTGATCAGGGGCGACCGTTATGAAGTCCTAACGTTACGTATTCATCATGAAGACTGTTGAGTTATCATAGCATGGCTACTCACTTATAACTCTGCAGCTCATCTTCTTACCCGCCCCCCCCCCCCCCGCTCTCTTCTCCCCTTCCTGCTCTCCTTCCCCTCCTCCCCTCCCAGAGTCTGATGAACACGAACAAGGAGGATGTGAGGGAGCTGGCAGCCCAGCTCTATGCTGTGGTGGTGTCCACCATGTCTGGCAACCAGCTCAAGATGGCCGTGCAGAACCTGGTGAAGATCACAAAGGACAACCACGTACGCTTACCTTTCAGAGTCTGGAACACATCTAAACAATGGCCTGCATTATATTCAACAGTTTGTTTGTTTGTATACAAATACAAAAGTAAAGATAATGTCTACTACGTCAGTCAAATGTTTGGACACACACTTGAAAGGGAAAGTGTGTCCAAACTTTGGACTGGTACTGTATAGCAGTGTGTTTCATGTAGACAATCATGGAAATATATTGTCCTCGGTTTCACCTCGCTGAATGTAAATTTGTATTCCCCCGGTGAAACCCAGAGCCCTGAGACCCAGCACGGCGCCATCTTGGCTCTTGGCTACATGGTCGGCCGGTACATGAGCCGGAGCAAGTCCTTCTCCGCGGGGGACTCCGCCCACAACAGGGAGCAGCGAATGAGCAGCACGCTCAAGGAAGACGAGGAACTCATCGCCGTGGCGACCAAAACCATCGGTAGGTGTGCGAGGGCGCAGCCAATCCTTGGTCTGAGGTTCAGCGAGTTCACCTGTGTGTCTCGTTAGCTAAAGTGTGTGTGTGTGTGTGTGTGTGTGTGTGCGTGTGTGTGTCCAGGTTTGTTCTTGGACAATAGCAGTCCCTTGCTGGCGGTGGCCGCCTGCACGGCCCTTGGGGAGATCGGGCGCAACGGGCCGCTGTTGATCCATGCAGAGGGCGAAGGTTTCACCAAACTCTCCACAGTGGAAAACCTGCTGGCACGCATCCCCTCTGGCAAGGAGACCACCAAGGTACCACCACCCCCCCCCCATGCCAACCGAACCGCCATTGAAGCTCAGTTTAAACCCTCTGTAACGCTGTCTACCCTTTTTTATATGTGAACATACATTATTATTATTTGACTAATATTAACTTATGTGTGTGTAGTATTAGGTACTAAAATGTTTATTTGACAAATATTAGCTAATGTTAATGTTGTATTAGGTACTGAATATCTTTTTTTTTTTAACTAATATTAGCTTCTGTGTGTGTCATTAGGTGGTAAATATTATTTTATTTTACTAATATCAGCTAGTGTGTGTGTGTGTGTGTGTGTGTGTTGTATTGGGTACAGAATATCTTTGGGTGTCTGTGCTGTGAGCAAGGACTTGGTCATGTGACCGCCGAGTTTACTTTAATATCTTCACACGTGTTTTTGTATACGTCATAGCTTTTTAATAGAAATATGACTCATCCTGACCCCTTCTCAGATGAAGGAGCGTGCCATCCAGACTCTGGGCTACCTCCCTGTAGGAGACGGTGACTTCCCCCATCAGAAGAAGCTCCTGCAGGGCCTCATGGACTCCGTGGAGGTAGGGACTCCTCCATAAACACAAATACGTCAAATTAGTATTACAAAGGAAAGTTAGATCAAGCGTATGGACTCTGGCGGTTTGGATTTCAAATACGCAAATAAATCACATTAATGGTAGAAGGAAAGTTAGACCGTGCAAGTAAGTTACTTACTTAAACAAGTACGTTTAAGCTGCAGAATCCGGCTGTCGGTTTCCGACACCCAAAAAGTTTCCTAAATAACAGACGGTTTCGTGTCTCTATCTTTTTCTTTCTCTTCTTACCCTGTTTTTCTCTCTCTCTCTCTCTCTCTCTCTCTCTCTCTCTCTCTCTCTCTCTCTCTCTCTCAGGCTAAGCAGGTGGAGCTGCAGTTTACTGTCGGAGAGGCCATCACCAGTGGTGCCATAGGAACCTTCTCCGGGGCTGCCAGGGACCCCTGGACCTGCACTGACGAGCAGTACAGCCCCCCAGACAGTACGTTCACACACACACACACACACACACACACTCTCTGAGGAACAGTACAGACTACCATATAGAAGGTTCTCACACACACACACACGCACAACAACTGTCAGTGCAATAACATGCAAATGTAGTTTCCCAGTGTACACAAACTACACCACGTACAAAGACGCGCACTCACTCCGTTGTGTGCCAAAAAAAACACCTTGATTGATTTGTGGTCCACCTCTTTTCTAATAATGAATCCTGCTGGTCCCCCTTTGCCGCCCCCCCCCCCCTCCACCTCTCTCCCCCCTCCAGACGTGAAGAGTAACGACGTGGTCCCCTGGGTCCTAAACTCCGTTTTGGCAAAGTACATCCCCAGTCAGAACCCCCATGTCCGACAGGCGGCCTGCATCTGGCTGCTGTCCCTGGTCAAGAGGCTCAGCCAGCACAAAGAGATCAAGGTGGGCCAACAGGGGCGAATGGCAGTCCGCCCAGGGTCAGGGGTGAAACGTCTGTATTATTTAAAGTTTTTTTTGTTTATTTTGTTTTTCTAACAACATTTTTTGTTACCTTATTTTGTAGTCTCACTTGAAGGAGATTCAGACCGCCTTCATCTCCATCCTCTCAGACCCAGACGGTAATTGGACTTTATTGTTTTACGGTTTATTTTAAATATGTTGGGGAGCTGCTGATTAAGCTGGACTTCAATCCATTCACGTTTTGAGGATAATGGAAGTCATAGCCACATTTGCATTGAACGTTTGAATGGTGGTGTTTGCCATGGGCTTTCAGTCTTAACAGTACTGCTCTCTTTCTTTCTCTCTCCATCCCTCTCTTTCTCTTTCTCTCCCTCTCCCTAATCCTCTCCGTCCATTTGTCCATCCATCCCTGCTTTGTTATTTATGTGTGTGCAGATTTGAGTCAGGATGTGGCCTCCAAAGGTCTGGGTCTGGTCTACGAGATGGGAGGAGAGGCGGACCAACAAGAACTGGTCTCCACCTTGGTGGAAACGCTCATGACTGGAAAGAGGTGAGAGACTGAGGGATGAGAGGAGGAGGAGGAGGAGGAGGAGGAGGAGGAGGAGGAGGAGGAGGAGGAGGAGGGAGGAGCAGGGGAGGATGTAAAAGATTTCTTCTGATATTAACCTTTTCTCGCGTAAGTTCTAAATTCTCTAACTGTCCCCCTAGAGTGAGTTTTTATTGCACGCGATGTCAGAGCAAGCAAAAATATTCTCGAATTCGATTGTGACGCGTCAGGACAGAAAGCTAGCTAGCATAGCTACAGCACCGTCGCCGTATAGATTATAACCTGTTATCTTAATACTCAGATCATTTGAATGTCTGTAACAGAATAAACGTATTGTATTTGGCTGACAAGATTGCGAAATTCTGTGAATGTGAGGACTGGCTAGTCCCTAGTCTGGGTTAACCTAAACGCTTATTTGATTATGATGCAGCAGTAGAAAATGTACGTTCTATTGATACGTTGTAATCACACCGGTTTGATCGTATACTTCAGGGACCACTCTAAAGTGATCACACCGGTGTGATCGTACGCGTCAAAGGGTTAATACTCATAAATTACTTGAGAGAGGCAATAGAGGAATGGCAATAGAGTAGACAAGAGTTCACTTTAGGAGATAAAGGATATTTGTGTTGTGATGAATGTGTCATGATGACATGGTGAACCCTGTTAACTAATGAACGCATTATTCTTTATGACAGACAAAATACAAATGAAATGTCAGTTGAAAAACTGATAAATGCAAAAAGACCCATCCTTCAAAAGAAGTGGCATTGGCTTTCGGAAGTAGTGCAGTTGACATCTCTGTCTGCAGCATATGCTAACATGGCCATGCAGCTTACACACAGCCTGTTAACTAATAAACACATTGTTCTTTATGACAGGGTGAAGCCTGTTAACTAATAAACACATTATTCTTTATGACAGGGTGAAGCCTGTTAACTAATAAACACATATTCTTTATGACAGGGTGAAGCCTGTTAACTGTTGAATGTGTTATTCATAATGACAGGGTGAAGCCTGTTAACTAATAAACACATTATTCTTTATGACAGGGTGAAGCCTGTTAACTGTTGAATGTGTTATTCATAATGACAGGGTGAAGCCTGTTAACTGTTGAATGTGTTATTCATAATGACAGGGTGAAACCTGTTAACTAATAAACACATTGTTCTTTATGACAGGGTGAAGCCTGTTAACTAATAAACACATTATTCTTTATGACAGGGTGAAGCCTGTTAACTGTTGAATGTGTTATTCATAATGACAGGGTGAAACCTGTTAACTAATGAATGTGTTATTCATAATGACAGGGTGAAGCCTGTTAACTAATAAACACATTATTCTTTATGACAGGGTGAAGCCTGTTAACTGTTGAATGTGTTATTCATAATGACAGGGTGAAGCCTGTTAACTAATGAATGTGTTATTCATAATGACAGGGTGAAGCCTAACTAATGAATGTGTTATTCATGATGACAGGGTGAAGCCTGTTAACTAATGAATGTGTTATTCATAATGACAGGGTGAAGCCTGTTAACTAATAAACACATTATTCTTTATGACAGGGTGAAGCCTGTTAACTGTTGAATGTGTTATTCATAATGACAGGGTGAAGCCTGTTAACTGTTGAATGTGTTATTCATAATGACAGGGTGAAGCCTGTTAACTAATGAATGTGTTATTCATAATGACAGGGTGAAACCTGTTAACTGTTGAATGTGTTATTCATAATGACAGGGTGAAGCCTGTTAACTAATGAATGTGTTATTCATGATGACAGGGTGAAGCCTGTTAACTAATGAATGTGTTATTCATGATGACAGGGTGAAGCCTGTTAACTAATGAATGTGTTATTCTTTGTGACAGGGTGAAGCACACCGTGTCAGATGACACAGAGGTGTTCCAAGGTGAAGCCCTGGGAAAAGCTCCTGATGGGTGAGAAGCCGCCATCTTCTCTTCACCTTCTTCATCTCGTTTCTGTCAGGATAAAGACAAACGCTCTCAGAGAAGAATTCTATGAAATATTATATTACGTTCTCTAGATATGAATCCAGGTGTATTTGGGTGTTTCGATATCGATATCGTTCCCGTAGACGGTAGTTGATCGTGTGTGTGTATGTGTATATGTATGTATGTGTGTATGTATATATATATATATATATATATATATATATATATATATATATATATATATATATATATATATAATTTTTTTTTTTTTTTAATTTAATTTTTCATTTTTTTTAATCCTTGTTTCACGTATAATCTATAGCCAGGGACTGTCTACCTACAAGGAGCTGTGCTCGTTGGCCAGTGACCTCAACCAACCGGATCTGGTCTACAAGTTCATGAACCTGGCCAATCACCACGCCATGTGGAACTCACGCAAGGTAAAAAGTCAGGAAGTGGAGTGGACCAATCGGTTATCGATGTTTTTTTGTTGTTGTTGTTGCTGTGTGACCGCCATTTTGAAAAAGTTGAGTGACTGGGGTTGTGCTCCTATCATCCTTTCTCTCCTTATCGCGTCATTTCTCTACTCTCAAATCCCCCCCCCCCCCCCCCCCTCCAACTCTTATCAACTGTCCTCCATCCCTCAACCTCTTCTCATCCCTCTTTCCTCTCTCAGGGCGCAGCGTTTGGTTTCAACATCATCGCAGCCAAGGCAGGAGAGCAGCTCGCCCCCTATCTGCCACAGCTGGTACCACGCCTCTACAGGTACCAGTTTGACCCCAACATGGGCATCAGACAGGCCATGACCAGCATCTGGGACGCCCTGGTCACGGACAAGAACACGGTAAGGTCATCCAACACACACACACACACACACACACACACACACACACACACACACACACGTACGTTGTCAAGCGTTTTGAAAGTACTGATATGGTTTTATCATACACAATTTAGTGTTCAAGAATCAGTTATACTATACTGGAAAGTTTGTCTTGACAAGTATAGCCCTAATATGTGTTGACTTCTCAGTAACACTCTTAACAATTTGCCTAATCAAGCTGTGTGTGTGTGTGTGTGTGTGTGTGTGTGTGTGTGTGTGTGTGTGTGTGTGTGTGTGTGTGTGTGTGTGTGTGTGTGTGTGTGTGTGTGTGTGTGTGTGTGTGTGTGTGTGTGTGTGTGTGTGTGCGTGTGTGTGTGTGGGGGGGGGGGTTCCAGGTGGATAAATACCTGAAGGAGATCTTGCAGGACGTCATCTCCAATCTGACCAGTAACACCTGGAGAGTGAGAGAGTCCAGGTAAAAACACATTATGCTTATACAAGCAAGAGAGTTTATATATTAACAGGGTGCCCATTTTGGATTAATAAGTGTTCACGTTTGTGTCCTAACCTTGTCAAAGCAAAACCAAAACCAGCTTGACCATCATAGAAATATGAAATAGAAATGATACTGTCCATGAAATAACGATTTATATTTGACAGCTGCAGATGCGATGTATCCTATTGATTATGGATTATTGATTATTGAGCCACTGATAATTGACCTGCACAGCTGCCTGGCTCTGAACGACCTGATTCGCGGACGGCAGGCGGATGACATCATCGACCACCTGGCTGAGATCTGGGAGACGCTGTTCCGTGTGCTGGACGACATCAAGGTCTGACACCCGGACCCGTCTAGAAAGATGCTCCATTTAATGTTCAAAGACCACTTTTTATTTGATGTTCCTCTTGACAGAGATTACTAGGTCGCTGGGTAGTTAGCTGCTGGGAGATGCTGTATTACTTTTAAGGTGTTTCTGTGTGGCATTTTGGGTTTTTGTTTGTGTTGACCTTGGAATCTCTGTCTTTCCTAGGAGTCTGTGAGGAAAGCTGCAGATACTACCCTGAAAACACTGAGCAAGGTAAAGCACAACATAATGGACACATATACACATACACACATAACTGTGTGTGTGTGTGTGTGTGTGTGTGTGTGTGTGTGTGTGTGTGTGTGTGTGTGTGTGTGTGTGTGTGTTGATCCCCCCTCTCTCTCTCTCTGTCCAGGTGTGTGCTCGTATGTGTGAGTCTACGGGTGTGGCTGCCCAGAGGACTGTGGCTGTGCTGCTGCCCACCCTGCTGGACAAAGGCATTGTCAGCAATGTGCCCGAGGTCCGCGCCCTCAGGTGAGAACACACACACACACACACACACCACTGATGAAGCAAAGGTTCCAATGCATACACGCCATTTGGGTATTTCACTCAGAATAATATGTTGACAGTAGTTTAAAAAAAAAACTGGAGCAGTGCATAATTCCTTAGCCTTTCTCTCTCTTTCTTTCTTTCTCTCTCCTCTCCCCTCCTCTCCTCCTCCTCCTCCAGTATCCAGACCCTGGTGAAGGTGAGTAAGACGGCGGGGGCCCGGTTGAAGCCCCACGCCCCCCGCCTCATCCCCGCCCTGCTGGAGGCCCTCAGCACCCTGGAGCCTCAGGTCCTCAACTACCTCAGCCTCCGCGCCACAGAGCAGGAGAAGGTGAGCGCAACGAGCTGACCTTTAACCCCTCTGAGCGTAACCACCCTGAGCCCACGGTGAACGGTCTGACCCTTTTGACCATTGACCCTTGACCCCTGCCCTTGAGCCTGATGTCTCAGACTGGAGCCCATCCACCAGAAGGAAGATGTTTGGGGCTGTTTTCACATTCGCTAAACAAGCTTGATGATTTGTGTCTCTCTTTCTCCCTCTTTCTTTCTCTGTTTCTCTCTCTTTCCCCTCCCCCCTCCTACCTCCCTCCCTCTCTCCCCCTACCTCCCTCCCTCCAGAGTGCCATGGACTCTGCCAGGCTGAGTGCTGCCAAGTCATCTCCCATGATGGAGACCATTAACATGGTAAACTCTCTTCACCCTCCATGGTTGAAGTACAAATTACTACACACAGTGGACTGACTACATGGCTGCATGGTTTACTCAGAAGTGTTGACTAAAGTGTGTGTGTGTGTGTGTGTGTGTGTGTGTGTGTGTGTGTGTGTCTGTCCATACAGTGTCTACAACACCTGGATGTGTCTGTCCTGGGAGAGCTGGTCCCCAGGCTCTGTGACCTGCTGAAGAGTGCCGTGGGCCTGGGCACCAAGGTAGGAACACACACACACACACTCTTAGTCACTCAAACCCCCCCCCCCCCCCCCCCCCCCGTGTGATGACTCCCATCAACGCTCCTGACTCCTGTCTCACACTAGACTCTCATCGTTCTTTCTCTCTGTTTCTCAGTGATCATTCAAGTCCTTCTATGTGTTGGTTTGAAAGTGTTTCTCTCTCTCTCTCTCTCTCTCTCCATCCAGGGTGGCTGTGCCAGTGTGATCGTGTCTCTAACTGTGCAGTGTCCCCAGGACCTCACCCCATACTCAGGTACACACACACACACACACACACACACACACCATCACCCTGCTATGGATTTGTCCTTACAGGACAACTATGTCAAACCAAACGTGTGTGTGTGTGTGTGTGTGTGTGTGTGTGTGTGTGTGTGTGTGTGTGACCCAGGTAAACTGATGAGTGCCCTCCTGAATGGGATCCATGACAGAAGCAGTGTGGTGCAGAAAGCCTTTGCCTTCGCTCTGGGACATCTAGTCAGGGTAAGAAAAGAATAACTATACTTTTATTATAATAATGCTCATATCTAGTCAGGGTAAGAAAATAACTATCTTTTTATTATAATAATGCTCATATCTTGTCAGGGTTTGTAGCTCTTTCATACTAGACCTCTTCCATTGAAGTGTGTGTGTGTGTGTGTGTGTGTGTGTGTGTGTGTGTGTGTGTGTGTGTGTGTGTGTGTGTGTGTGTGTGTGTGTGTGTGTGTGTGTGTGTGTGTCTACACCAGACAGCAAAGGACAGCAGTGTGGAGAAGCTCCTCCTGAAACTCAGCACCTGGTACCTGGAGAAGGAGGGTAAGAACCCACAGACACCTGGCCCAGTCTGTCCCCCTCTCATCTGGGTCCACACTGAACCAGAACCCCTCCTCTGGGTCCACACTCAACCAGAACCCCTCCTCTGGGTCCACACTGAACCAGAACCCCTCCTCTGGGTCCACACTCAACCAGAACCACACTGACCCCGAAACTTTTGATCTGCCTCCTCTCTCTCCCTCTTCCTCTCTCTTCTGCCCCCCTTCCTCCTCTCTTTTTTTTCCTCTCCTCTCTGGTCCTCTGTCTTCTCCCCCCCCCCCCTCCTGCTCCTCTCTTTCTCCTCTCCTTCTCTCTATTCTCTCCTTCCCTCTCTCAGAGCCGGTGTACAAGTCGTCCTGCGTGCTGACCGTGCACGCCATCAGCCACTACAGTCCCGACGTCCTGAAGGCGCACGCGGGCGTGGCACTGCCCCTGGCCTTCCTGGGCATGCACCAGGCCCCCGGGCCGGAGGAGGAGAAGGGGGAGGGGCATGACGCCAGCCTCTGGGCGGAGGTCTGGCAGGAGAACGTGCCTGGTGGGGAGAAGACACGACACACACACACACGTATTATACACACACGCAGTATACTCACACACACACACACAGACACACTCTGATAGGCCATTGTTTTGCTCTTATATCGATTTGACCTCTGACCCCTGTCTCTTCTCCAGGAAGCTTCGGAGGCATCCGACTCTACATGACGGAGCTCATTGCCATCACCCAGAAGGCCTTGCAGTCCCAGTCCTGGAAGATGAAGGCTCAGGGTGCCGCCGCCATGGCGACCGTTGCCAAGGAACAGACCGGGTCGCTGGTGGCGCCCCACTTGGGCATGGTGCTGACGGCGCTGCTGCAGGGACTGGCTGGACGCACCTGGGCTGGCAAGGTAGACTGTGTGTGTGTGTGTGTGTGTGTGTGTGTGTGTGAGAGAGAGAGAGAGACGTTTGTGTGTGCTTGACATTTATGTGTGTGTGCGCGCGTGAGAGATTTGTGTGTGTGTGTGTGCGCGCGCGCGCGCCTTTGTACTGAAGGAAAGTGTTCTCACACTGCGCTCTCCCTCCTCACCACAGGAGGAGCTGCTGAAGGCTGTTGGGTCAGTGGTGTCAAAATGCAGGTAAGACTTCACTCTCTCACACCATGACTCTTTGAGTGATGACGTCAGCCTTCTACTTTAACTGACTGACAGCTAGGCCTTCATCTGTCAAAGATTCTCTCAACAATCCAGACGCATTACATATATCTGCAGGAATATTTAATGACAGCATTAAATATCATCTCTCTGTCTCTGCCTGTTTCTCTCTCTCTGTTTGTCTCTCACTCTCTCTCTCTCTCACTCACTCACTCACTCACTCACTCACTCACACACAGCGGGGAGCTCCAGAAGCCGGCCCCAGGTCAGCCCGGCCTGGCTGAGGTGGTGGACCTGGTCCTGAAGGAGTGCAAGAAGGAGAGTCTGGTGTACAAGATGGCCGCCCTGCGCTGTGCGGGCGACGTGCTGCAGAGCGCCCAGCACGACCGCTTCAGCGACATGGCCGACATCCTCATCCCCCTCATCAAGAAGGTAGGGCCGGCTGGCGACTTATTCTAACCCCGCAACTGTGTGTTCAGTTTACACACAGCTGCCTGCTGTGTTGGTCGCTGAGGAATTAGTCAATGTAATTATCATGAACAAAACTCGGGTTAAAATGGCACCTGGAATACTTCTGTGTTTCAAAAACCTTTAACAAATATAAAAGGGATTCACGGTCAGCACGCACGACGACACCGGCTCTGAGAGAGGGAAGGAGAGAATAGAGAGAAGGAGGGGGGGAATGAATGAGAGAAGACAGAGGACCAGAGAGGAGAGAAAAAGAAAAACAAAACGGTTGTAAAACGCAACGCAGCTCCTATAAAAACCCGAATTACCCAAACAGTGGGAGCGCATCCCAGAGGTGGTTGGAGGGAAAACAAAACCAGTTTCAAAAAAGAACAACCGTTTATTGTTTGGGTCTCTTTCTCATCAGAACTGTCCAGAGAGCAGGAAGTAGCTCCCTGAGGGAAAAAACAAAGGCAACATTTTAAAAAAGGAAAAAAAAAAACTACAAACTGTCGCGTTTGTCTTTTTTTTTTTTTTTTTTTTTCCTGGTCAGAACTGTCCTGAGAGCGGTAGCGGCTCGCGTAGGTCGATGGAGGACGACGACCGGGACGAGAAGGAGAAGGAGCTCCAGACGGAGGCTCTGCTGTGTGCCTTCGAGACGCTGGGGAAGGCCTGGCCCAGGAACGCCCAGACGCAGGGTACACTCCTGTCAACACCCCCCCCCCCCCCCCCCCCCCAAAAAAAAACACATTGATCTCGGTGGATCTAAGCATGGGTTCAACCCAATCGTCCTCAATTTAGATTAAATTAATAATAATAATAATGATAATTAATTAATTCAATTTATATAGCACTTTTCAGACACCCAAAGCACTTTACAATTGAGGACATACTATGGAAATTTTAGATATGCACATAATGAGAGGCTTGGATTTAAATAAAATTGCCAAAACGTTTACATTTTCTTACTGTGGTAAAATAGCATTTTACATTTAAAAATTATTCTTATTCAAATAGGTCGACAGGCTCAGCCTCATACCAATAAAACTAAGCGGGACAGTAAGTTTGAAAGTGTGTGTTGTGGGTTCCTTGCAGGCTGCTTCCAGGTGGACCTGTGCTGTCTGATGTGTGAGAAGCTGAAGCTGAGCACCTGGAGGGTCCAGCTGGGCGTCTTGCAGTCCATGAAGGTCTACTTCCAGGGGTAACGCTCACCCCAGCTCTCTCTCTCTCTCTCTCTCTCTCTCTCTCTCTCTCTCTCTCTCTCTCTCGATGATATGGTATGATGTTGGAGAGAGAATACCAGGTTAATAAGCATTAAAAAACACTATATTGCACAGCAGGTTCATTGACTGTGTCGTAGGTTGTTGCTGCTGGAGACGGCTACCAGGTTAATAACATTGTATTACACAGCCGGTTAAATTACTGTTTGTGTTGCTGTTGGAGATGGGCTGATAGGTTAATACACAGCCGGTTAAATGACTGTTTGTTATAGGTTGTTGCTGTTAGGAGATGGGCTGCTAGGTTAATACACAGCCGGTTAAATGACTGTTTGTGTTGTAGGTTGTTGCTACTGGAGAGGGGCTACCAGGACCCCAATACGCTGTCCCACATCCTGACTGAAACCTGTGCTGCCCTCACCTTCCCTCTGGGTAACTACCACCCTACTGCTCTCTCTGTATTCATAATAATAACAGTAAAAAATTATGGTTGATTACACTTGATATAGTGCTTTTCTAGACACCCAAAGCGCTTCATATTATAGGGGGGAGGAGAAGGAGGGGGGGGGGGGGGGGGATTTAAATGAAAGTATTTATTTAAGACTTCTCATCTGTGTATATTCGAACGTGTTCCAAGTACACACCAAACGGATGAATGGGTAGTTTAAATAACGCTCATCAAAATGAATCCTGTTTCCTTCCGAAAATAAAAGTTACTTTACTATCTTGTATTTCCTGTTCCCTTCCGAAAGTAAAAGTTACTTTACTATCTTGTATTTCCTGTTCCCTTCAGAAAATAAAAGTTACTCGTCAGTGAGGACTGAGGCTCTGTCTGTTGTGGAACTACTGGTGAAGAGAACTGGAGGTAGGTGAAGGGGGGGCAAAAATGTTGTACTACAACTGCACCCACCAACTGTTCTCTGCAGATGAGCTGTGGTGTACCCAGACATGGTGAATTTTGGTTTTGTAAACAAAACTGTTTCGGTAGTTCGGGTGCATTTGGCTTCCATTAGAACTGTGGTAAGATATCAATAACTCTCACTGAACCACAGGACAAAAGAAGTGTTGGGTTTTAATCTAGTTTGCCACCATCTCGTGTGTGTCTCTCTCTCTCTCTCTCTCTCTCTCTCTCTCCCCCCCCCCCCCCCCCCCCCCCCTACAGAGAGCGAGCAGTGGGAGTGTGTGTCGGTGAAGAGCAGGGAGCAGCTCCAACGCTCTCTCTCCACACTGCAGACAGACAGCAGGCCAGACTTGAGGGACAAAGCCCAGGAGCTCCGCAGGCACATCCAGAGCCAGCCTTAAACACACACACACACACACACACACACACACAGCAAGCCGTGGGGAGGGAGGGGGGGCGGGCGGAAGGGAGGGAGGGGGGCGGGCAGGCGGCGGTGGTGGGGGGTGGTGGTTGAGACTCAGACAAACACCCCAAAACAAAAACGTTGACGCATACACAAACAGGAATTTTACATTTAATTGCAGGCCAAAACACATTAATAATACTAAAAGCTTTACATAGTAGCATCTAACCAGAGAACACACACTTGTCTGTCACGCCTCCTTTAAGTGTGTGTGTGTGTTGGCTCCTCTCATATGCCTAAACATGGACTGACGCCTGGCGGCGACTTCTGGGAGAAACGGCCAACGTGTGTTGAAGGCTGGGGATAAACCAAGACGGGTTTAACCATCCATGCCCGATCCAGGACTGAAGAGGCGGGTTGATTTTTGTGTCGTGTCAATAGGCAGTGTGGTTCATTTTCATGGACTAAGGATTCCTCCAATAAATGCCATATAAACCAATGTTTTGGGGTTGTGAGCACTGTATAGCTCCTGTAATGGCGCTGACTTTCCTTGTCTCCTGTGAGTTGACCACTATTAATGAAATGTTAGGAGCAACTTCAGTTGGCTACTGATGTGGTAGACGCAGGTGTTGACGGATTATTTACTGGGGCCCAATGTGTGCCACGCGCAACTGTTATTTCTGAAGTACAAAACCGCTCCACTACCCTGAATCTATTCCAAACAGAGCGGACGCTGGGATATTATTATGGCAAAATAGTCCGAGTGGCGCCAGTCGACGACGACTTCTTAAAAACTGGGAGACGAATTGAACTCAAGTGCCTTCCATCTTAAATTACTGAAGATCAGGCAGAGATGAACTAACATGACACCCAGTGTCCTTTTAAAAAGCTTTAGAAGAGCATATCGTTCGATGGGTACAAAGGCTTTTAAAAAGTAGCTAGTTCAGTGATAAGAGAATTCAAAAGCTGGAGTACCTCCCAATGAAGGGACGAGTCTTGTGAGCCGGTGGTTTTCGTTTCCCCCAGATTGTTTGCATGTGGGGGGAAAAAAAGGTGTAAAATAATCTATTTTCAGAAATCTGGAAAAACACAGAACCAAGCTGTCCAGTGGGTGAGGGAGGCATGTGGTGTGTGTATATGTCCCCTTGGTATGAAATAAACCATCTATGTGAGATTTCCAACGTGTTGTTATTTGAGGGGGTTGTGTAAGATATTATTTTGTGATAAGATTTATTTAAGACATGACATGGTGTGTTATTTTTACACAAACCGTTGAAGAGTGACAGTTTGGTCTGATAGGGCTACTCGATAAGAACGTATTCCTCAATTGGTGCTGTGAAGTAGTACTGACAAAACCGTACATTTTGATGAATAGATACAAGTAGTACACACAACTACATTGTCAGTGTTTAGCTTCTTCGCTCTACTATAGAAAATGTTCAAATAAAATACCAAGAAAAATTATAGCATTTTATAATGCATACAAAGCTTTAATTAGCATAACATTGTCTGGGAGACAGTATAGACAGATTTGAAAACACAATACCACAATTGAGTCTAAGGACAAATATATCGACAGACCTGAAAAACGGAAAGTAAGACAACTTCAACAAACGACAGTAAAACAATAGAAAAAAACAAACATGAATCGACAAAAGCAAAGGGGGGGGAGTTGTGCGGATAAAATTGAAAGAGCAAAGGGAAATATACACAGATCCTTGAGGATCGGCCGGTGGTTGTTCAGCGGATAAAGCGTCCGTTAGTCAGTGAGGAGCTGCTTGGGCCTCTTGTCCTTGGAGCGGCCTTTGTCCTGGGATTGGTGGGGGAGGTTGCTGTCGCTCTGGCTAAGGGCCGTCCTACTCACCGCCGACATCCCGTCCACAAACTTGGTCTTGAAGAGCACGTTGGCGTTGGTGAACATGCCGTCCTTCAGGGACACCACCACAAACTGGGATGGGGGGGACGGAAGGAGAGATTTACACGCTGCTAAATGATCACAATAACAGTTCAAAAGCATTATGGACGAAAAAGACCATGAACAAGTTTTACTGCTAATGTAATAACAATTAAGAGTGTGTGTGTGTGTGTGTGTGTGTCGCTGACCTGCGAGTGTGTGAAGTGCGTGCGCAACATCTGTCCGATGTTCTGCGTGTGTGAGAGGTCGAGGGCAGCGTCCACCTCGTCAAGAATGTAGATGGGGGCGGGTTTAAACAGCAGCATGGCCAGGATCAGAGACAGGGCCACCAGGGACCTGCAGTGACACACACACACACACACACACACACCAGAGAAGTCACGGATGAGTCCTGTATGTTAAGTATGTATGTATGTATGTGTGTGTGTGTGTGTGTGTGTGTGTGTGTGTGTGTGTGTGTGTGTGTGTGTGTGTGTGTGTGTGTGTGTGTGTGTACACTCCTTAGTAAACCATTAAGACTTTAATGTGCTGCTACCATCTAGCGTCAATAACCCTCTTTATTGCTTTCCGCCACACTTTGATCACTTTGATGGGTTCCGCGACTACAACGTTGAATTTACCAAACATATTAATGACAAAATATGAAATGTAGATTTCTGTGTTATAAGCTCAAGGTAGTTTGAGACTTGACCTTTGCCCTCCGCTGAGCTCAGTCAGGTTCTCCTTCCAGGTGTTGCCCAGGGCGACCTTGAACTCCAGTCCATCCAGGACGCCACAGCCCTGGGGAGGGGCCAGGCGGGCGTCGGCCCCCGGGAGCAGCGTGGAGAAGATGGAGCCAAAGTCTTTGTTCACCTGGAGGGGGAGGAGGAGGAGGAAGAGGAGGGCGACACAGGTGTTAGGATATGGAGGTTTAGGGTAGATTGGGTGACAGATTTAGGAAAAAGAAAAACAGGAGGGGTTAAGAGAGTTTAGAAAGGAGGACTAATGAAGGGATAGTGAAATGAGAAAAGAAGAGAAGGAGAAACTAAGGAAAGGCATCAGGTGAAGAGGAATAGAAAAAAGGAATGGGCTACACAATGGCAGACAGACAGGCAGGCAGACAGACAGACAGACAGACAGACAGACAGACAGACAGACAGACAGACAGACAGACAGACAGACAGACAGACAGACAGACAGACAGACAGACAGACAGACAGACAGACAGACAGACAGACAGACAGACAGACAGACAGACAGACAGACAGACAGACAGACAGACAGACAGACAGACAGACAGACAGACAGACAGACAGACAGACCTTCTGCCAGGCGATGTTGAGAGCCTCATTCTTCTTCTGGTCCAGCTCTTCGATGGTCTGCAGGATCTTAGACTTGTCGTTCTCCACGATCCTCTTCTTCTTCATCAAGTCGTTGTACTGAGGGACACAAACGGAGAGGAAGAGAGAGAAAAAAAGAACTATAGGTTACACACTATGTGCTGTCTGTTCAGGTCAACAACAATGAATTACAACAATTCAATCATATAGACCAACACAATTAATATGTGTAAACTAAACTTGGACTCGCGCTCGCACACAAACACGCACACACGCACACGCACACCCTTAGTCCACCCCCTCTCCATAGTCTTATTGAGCGAATTCAAGGCTTTTTTGTCTAAAATAGCACATCCACACTCTTTCACACACCCACACAGACTCTTTCACCCCCACACTCTTTCTTTCACCCACACACACACACACACACACACACACACACACACACACACACACACTCTCTCTCTTTCACCCACACACACACACTCTTTCACCCACACACACACTCTTTCACCCACACACACACACACTCTTTCACCCACACACACAAGGCCCTGCGTCCTCACCCTCTCCTCGGCCTCGCTCAGCATGTTCATGGCCCTCTTGTTGACGTTCCTCTCCAGCTTGACCTTGGTCTCCTCCAGCTTCTTCAGCCTCTGGCCCGCCTCGCGGGGGCTGTTGGTCTTGAAGTCGTAGGCCGTGTTGGGCTGGCCGAAGAGGTGGCGCTCCAGGGAGATCCAGTCATGCTCCTCCAACATGCGGGTCACCTGAGAGAGAGAGAGAGAGAGAGAGCGAGAGCGAGAGAAGAGAGAAGAGAGAAGAAAGACTCTTACACAAGGTAGCTCCCCGCACACGTTTACATTATTTTAACTTAGGAAATTGGGTTTTTGGTTCAAACTTCTAAGACCTTCTTCCACTTCCTATAGGGTCATTTCCGCCAAGTGTGTGTGTACCTTGGTGGCAGCGTCCTGGCTGTCCTTGGTGAGGGTAGTGGTTAGTGAGGTGTGTGTGTGTGTGTGTGTGTGTGTGTGTGTGTGTGTGTGTGTGTGTGTGTGTGTGTACCTTGGTGGCGGCATCCTGGCTATCCTTGCGGTGTGTGTGTGTGTGTGTGTACCTTGGTGGCAGCGTCCTGGCTATCCTTGCGGTGTGTGTGTGTGTGTGTGTACCTTGGTGGCAGCGTCCTGGCTGTCCTTGCGGTGTGTGTGTGTGTGTGTGTGTGTGTGTGTGTGTACCTTGGTGGCGGCGTCCTGGCTGTCCTTGCGGTGTGTGTGTGTGTGTGTGTGTGTGTGTGTGTGTGTGTGTGTGTGTGTGTGTGTACCTTGGTGGCGGCGTCCTGGCTGTCCTTGCGGTGTTTGCTGATGTTGTGTTCCAGCTCCTTGATCTTCAGCTGCGCCTCGTTGGTCTGCTCTCTCATCCGATTGGCCTCCGTGCTCTTCCCCTGTCGCATTCAAAACACGCAGAACGATCACAACACCTGCATTTCCCTGCCCCATTCAAAACAAACTTTATCGACACAGAACGATCACAATACCCACGTTTCCCTGTCCCATTCAAAAGACAACTGGATCGGCTAACCCACACAGCTAGCTAGGCTAACACATAAACAGTGCTGCTAGATTTACCGTCACCAGCCCCTCTATTAAAGAACAATCAGCAGGGCCAGTGTAGCAGGATAGAGGGGCTCAGTCTGTGAGCTACAGACATGGTTGTTTAAATGTATGGTTTAGATCAAATGAACCAACTTTATTCTACCTTGATCTCCTTGTCCTGGGTGACGATGACCTCCTTCTGCTTGGCCACCTCCTCCTGAGCAGCCCGCACCGCCTCCTACAGGAGCAAATGGGGGGGGGGGGGGGGGGGGGGGGGGCAAAGCGTGTACACAGCTTAAAGAAAAGGAGGTGGGAAACATGATACCCTAACTGGTTTTGGAACCCAAACCGTGTTAGGTCAGCCCATAGGAGAATTGATCTGATTAAAAAGCAGGAATGTTGGCTAGCTGGTGGTGGAGATTGAATCTGTTTATGAACCCAAACCCTGCTATGGTAACTGTGGTTTAAAAAAATAAATAAAATTAAAATTAAAAAAATGACGTAATGGAACCAGGGGTTGACCTTGTTGACGTCCACTGTGGCAGCCATGTTGTCGATCTGCTCCTGGACGGCCTTGATGGCCTGGTCCACGGCCTGAATCTGCTGCTCATAGCCCGCCTGCTCCCTCCGCAGCTCCTCCAGCTCCAAGGCCAGGGCGTCTGCCTCCTACACACACACACACACACACACACACACACACACACACACACACACACACACACACACACACACACACACACACACACACACACACACACACACACACACACACACACACAAAGCATCGCACACAAACAGAAAATAGGAGAGGTTAAGGCCACAGAAATATAACAACTCTAGTCACAACCAAAAAGCTGTGTGTGTGTGTGTGTGTGTGTGTGCGTCTCCTCTACCTGCTGCTTCTCGTTGAAGCCGTCAGTGTGTGTGTGTGTGTGTGTGTGTGTGTGTGTGTGTGTACGGCTCCTCTACCTGCTGCTTCTCCTTGAGCTTCTTGCTGAAGGCGTCGACCTTGGCCTTGGCCGTGTTGAGCTGCCGCTGCGCCTCCTTCAGCTCCTTGTCGCGCTCCTCCTCCGCGTTCTTCATCTTGTTCTCCAGCACCTTGTACTTCTCCTCCGCACGCTTCTGCACCTCCTTGGTGCTGCGCAGGGTCTCCTCGCTCACCTCTGACACACACACACACACACACAACATACTCATCAGTCCAAAATGCAAAAAAAAAAATCGAATATGCTTTTCAATAGTCGTAACTATTTGTGTGTGTGTGTGTGTGTGTGTGTGTGCTCACCGATGGCCTTGCGGAGGCTCTCCAGCTCACACTGCTGCTTGTGGAAGGTGCTCTGCTGGAGCTTAGCCTGCAGGATCTGCTCCTCCTCCAGCTTCAGCTCACACTGCTGCTTCAACTGCCGGTACCTGGAGACCGCAGACACACACACACAGAGAGAGAGTGATAGGGACAGAGAGAGAGGACAAGGATGGAGAGAGACAGTGGACAGACAGACAGAGAGAGAGAGAGACACAGATACAGACAGACAGAGAGAGAGAAAGATAAACAGCCAGAGTGGGTTAAGAACTGTCTAGGAAAGGACCAGGACTTCCAATACCAGGTCAATATGATGAGAACAGAGTTTAACCATGCTTGGGTGCACAGGCGTGTGTGTGTGTGAGAGAGAGAGAGAGAGAGAGAGAGTGTGTGTGTGTGTGTGTGTGTGTGTGTGTGTCCGCTCACTTCTCGGCGGTCCCTTTGAGGCTGGCCAGCTGCCTGTCGGTCTCCTGTAGCTGGGCCTCCTTGCTAGCCAGGCTGTCCCGGGCCTCCCTAAGCTCCTGCAGACTGGACAGGACTGAAGCGGACTGGGAGCGTGCTCCTGGAGGGAGGGGGAGGGAGAGAGAGAGAGGGAGAGAGAGGCGAGAGAGAGAGAGGAGAGCGAGAGGAGAGAGAGAGAGAGAGAGAGAAGGAGAGAGCAAGAGCAAGAAACAGTGAGCGACAGAGTGTGTGTGTGTGTGTGTGTGTGTGTGTGTGTGTACGTGACATTGGTGCGAGTTTCTTGTTCAAACCCCGCAGACAAAGGAATCCCCGCCTCCCCCCCACTCCGTGTGGGAGTGGTTGCATGCACCCCCCCCCCCCCCCCCTCCCCCCTCCTCACCTCCGCTGAGCGTGCCCTGGGGGTCGAACACGTCCCCCCCCAGGGTGACGGTCTTGGTGAGCACCCGCTTGTCGAAGGCCACCCGCTTGGCGTCGTCCAGCGTGTCGCACACCAGCGTGGTGCCGAAGACGTACTCCATGGCCTTGCGGAGGTCGGCCTCGTACCCCACCAGGGACAGGGCCGTGTGGACGCTGTCCTCCCCCACCTGGCCCCCCCCACAGTTCAGACTTCTTTTAGTGCAAGTCATTGTGAAATGTCGTGACATTTCGGCTTTCCGTTCGTGAAACTGTGCATTTGTGTTAGGGATGTTGTTGATATTAAAGAGCCCCTTAAAGGAATAGTTCACTGTTTTTGATGCTGTAGACAAACTGTTAGCATTGTAGCTAAAAGGGTAACCATTAGCCAAGCTGTTAGCATTGGAGCTAAAAGGGCAACCATTAGACAAACTGTTAGCATTGTAGCTAAAAGGGCAACCATTAGACAAACTGTTAGCATTGTAGCGAAAAGGGCAACCATTAGACAAACTGTTAGCATTGCAATGAAAAGGGCAAAAGATGGAACTAAAAGTGAAACCACCCAAAACAGTGACCATTTCCTTTAATAAGGAGTTCTCCAGGTCCAGGGTGCAGTAACACCCACCAGACTCTTGGCGGCGCTGACCACATTGGCGTTGAGCGTCCTGGCAGAGATTTTGTTCAGGGGGATGATGGTGTACCTCCTTTTCAGCTCTCCTTTCTCCAAGAGCTTCTTACCGGTCACCTGGAGGGAGGAAGGGAGGGAGGGAGGGAGGGGAGGGGGGGGGGGGGGGGTCGGCAATGACAAACCGAAAACACACACATAAACACACATATATAAACATACACAATCACACACGTTAACTACACACACATCTTGTTTTTGCTTAAACGTTGTAGTTTGTATGTAGATAATGCAATGTATAGTTTGATAAACATCATCGAGTACCAATAGCATATTTAGTAATGATACTATTATAGGTATATATTATAAATCAATGATTCTAAATAATGCATGCTTTCGCCCTCACACACACACACACACACACACACACACACAAACACACCTCCGTGTCCACCACTACGTTGTAGAGTCGTCCTCCAGCCACCACCTCCAGTCCCGTGGCGTAGGAGACGTCGCTGACCGTGATCAGGTTAGCCAGGAGGCCCTTCACCCTGCTGCGGTCCCAGCCTCTCTCTGGGTCCCTGCAGGGAGGGGACGGGGTTAATACAACATGCACGCACACACACACACACACACACACATTCTCTGTGTGGGTCCCTAGATGGGGGTGGAACTTTGCACTCATACATTCTCTCTGTGTGGGTCCCTAGATGGGGGTGGAACTTTGCACTCATATACTCTCTCTGTGTGGGTCCCTAGATGGGGGTGGAACTTTGCACTCATACACTCTCTCTGTGTGGGTCCCTAGATGGGGGTGGAACTTTGCACTCATACACTCTCTCTGTGTGGGTCCCTAGATGGGGGTGGAACTTTGCACTCATACACTCTCTCTCTCTGGTGGTGCTTACTTGTAGTCGAAGCGCAGGTTGGGAAAGCGAGCCATGAGGCCCTCGTGTTTCTCACGGAGCTGAGACACCTCTCTGTTCAGCTGTCTCTTCTGCTCCAGCAGACGCTCCTCCTTACCGTCTGCACACACACACACACACACACACACGCCATCAACAACACCACTATCATCATCATCATCATCATCAACACCACCACACATACAGCATCATCATCATCATCACCACCACCACACAGCAGCATCATCATCATCAACACCACCACCACACACAGCATCATCATCATCATCATCAACACCACCACCACACACAGCATCATCATCATCATCAACACCACCACCACACACAGCATCATCATCATCATCATCATCATCATCATCATCATCACCACCACCACACACAGCATCATCATCATCAACACCACCACCACACACAGCATCATCATCATCATCATCATCATCATCAACACCACCACCACCACCACACACAGCATCATCATCATCATCATCATCAACACCACCACCACACACAGCATCATTATCATCATCACCACCACACACACAGCATCATCATCATCATCATCATCACCACCACCACACACAGCAGCATCATCATCACCACCACCACACACAGCCTCATCATCATCATCATCACCACCACCACCACACACAGCATCATCATCATCATCATCATCATCATCATCATCAACACCACCACACACAGCATCATCATCATCATCATCATCATCATCACCACCACACACACAGCATCATCATCATCATCATCATCATCAACACCACCACCACCACACACAGCATCATCATCATCATCATCATCAACACCACCACACACACACAGCATCATCATCATCATCATCATCATCAACACCACCACACACACACAGCATCATCATCATCATCATCACCACCACACACACAGCATCATCATCATCATCATCATCACACACACACACACACAGCATTCTCGCCAGGTTGATATCTGCATTTACATTTAAGAAGTTGCTTGGACTATTATGTTTATTTATTGATTAATTAGTGTCATTAATGATTCACCTAATAAATACTCCAGTCCCATTCTGTCCCTTTGAAAGTCTACCCCACTCCCACACCGACACGCACACGCACACACACCTTCGTAGTTGAGCTTGCCGAGGTCGGCCTGTAGTTTCTCCCTGCATGTCTTGACGGCCTGCATGGCATCCTGATCCTTCTTGTAGCCGCTGTCCATCTTCTTCACCTCGGCTTGCTTGGTCTTCAGCTCCGACTGGGCGTGCTTCAGGGTCATCTGGGCCTGGAGCAGGGAGAGAAGGAGAGACAGAACCATCACACGACTGACTCTGGGTCAGGGGAGGAGAGGTTACAGAACCATCACACGGCTGACTCTGGATCAGGGGAGGAGAGGTTACAGAACCATCACAGGGCTCAGGGCTGACTCTGGGCCAGTAGAGGCCGCAGAACCATCACACGGCTCGGCTCTGGACCAGTAGAGGTCGCAGAACCCTCACACAGCTGACCCTGGATCAGCAGAGGTCACGGACCCATCACAGGGCTTGGCTCTGGACCAGCACAGAAAGAGCTGAGCTAGCTCTTACGGGCTCAGCGGCAAAACTCCCCCATCCATTAGAGACCTCAACCTACCCAGCCAATCAATCGCTTAAGACAGGATTAACGGTCATGAATAAGTCACGACGGTAAATCGCATTGCGGTGATAACCAACACCGATAATACCACACCGCTTTGACCCTCGGATAAAAAAAAAAAAGATCTGCATAATACGTCACAGATCGGTGAACATTCGCCGTGGCGTCCGTCACCTGTTTGGCCTCTGTGTCGGCTTTGCTGATGTCGTTCTTGCAGGTCATCATCTGTCCAGCCAGAGTGGCCTCCTCTCCGTCCTCATTGGACGACAGGCCGGCGGACACGGCCCGGAAGTGCTGCTGGGCCGCCTCCAGAGCGGCCCGGTCCTTCTGGCCCTCCTCCCGCGAGGCCAGCAGCGTCTCAGACACCTTGGCCACCTCTGCCTCCTTCACCACCAGCATCTTCTTGTCCTGAGGAGGAGGAGGAAGGGGGAGGGGAGAGGAGGAAGGAGGAGGAGGAGGAGAGGAGAGGAGAGGAAGGAGGGGAGAAATGAAAGGATGGACCAACAATGAAGATAGATTTCTTGCATATCCTTATAGAGTTTATCAATATAATTAGATTTATAAATCAGAGAGCCTTCAAATCAATGGAGGACTGACAACCAAACAATAGAATTGACTAATCCCCTGAGCGCTAAGCATCCCATCACTTCCTCGTTTTGTTTACATTGTGTCAATGACAATACATTCAATTTAATTGAACTGAACGTAACAATCCAAAAAGACTAGAAGTCCAAACGCACTGAAAAGGCTTTCATGCATAGGGGGTTCGGGTCCTTGCTAACCCAGACTCTGAGATGTTGTATCTATTATTACAATCTGATCCGGACTGTAAAATGTTGTATTCGTTATTATAATCTGACCCAGAGTCTGAAATATTGTATTTATTATTACAATCTGACCCAGACTCTAAAATGTTGTATTTATTATTATAATCTGCCCCAGACTCTAAAATGTTGTATTTATTATTATAATCTGAGCCCGACTCTGAAATGCTGTGTTTATTATTATAATCTGACCCAGAGTCTGAAATATTGTATTTATTATTACAATCTGACCCAGACTCTAAAATGTTGTATTTATTATTATAATATGATCCAGACTGAAATATTATATTTATTATTATAATCTGCCCCCGACTCTGAAATGCTGTGTTTATTATTCTGCTGTGACCGTGACTGTTCCCTCACCTCCTCCCTGCTCTTGACCAGCTCCTTCCTCTTCTTGGTCTCATCTTTCAGGTTCTGTTTCTTCAGGTCCAGGGCGCTCTGGGCCTTGGTGTCCAGACGCTGCACGTCCGATAGGGCTTCCTCCAGGGACTTCAGCACGCCTCCCAGCTCCTATACACACAAACACACACACACACACACACACACACACACACACACACACACACACACACACACACACACACACACACACACACACACACAGGTTAATATTATAAAGGAACTTTTAGGCCTATCGCAATGTATCCAAACCCTGTATTTATCTTAATTTCTAAAGGTGGGGATTGGCTGAACATTTTTAATTATCAAGCTGTGACAAAGCAAAAACAACGATGTCTATTTTCAGTCCGTCCAGTACCATGTACATTCATCCATCCCTTCCTCCTCCCCATCCTCTCCTATAGCAGTTATCTTTTATTTCTGTCCCTCCCCTCCTCCCTCCTGTACCTTGTCCCTTTTCTTCTGCAGATCCTGGATCTGGGCGGAGAGCTCCTGGACGTGGCGTTCGTTGTCGGTCGTGCCGGCCTGCAGCTTGGCGATGGTGTCCTGCATGCCCTTCAGGTCGTCGGCCGACTTCAGCTTGGTCTCCTCGGCGCACACAAACAGCCAGGCCACGTAGAGGCGGGACAGATGCTCGATCTCACGCATCAGCTTCTGGTACTCCAGGTAAGAGGAGCGCTCCTAGGGGGAGGGGAGGGGAGGGGAGAGGGGGGGGGGGGGGGAGTGTGAACCAAGGGAAAGTGAGATCTGCTAGGTACAGAAAATGCTACTCCTCACCTCTAGTGCGGCCTAGATACTTGTAGGTGATAGGGGAGGGAGGGAGGGAGTGAGGGGGGCAGGAGTAAGGGGTGTTTAACCGTGGTGGAGCCCCAGCTACTTTGAGGTGATTATGGAATCGAAAACTTAGGGAAAAGGTATCCTTTTATCAGGCAGTGCAGCTTAAGAATATTTCTTAAAACTTTGAATAAACGGGGAGTAATCAAAATGTGGCAGTGTATCAGTTGTCCTTACTTCTTTCAGCTTTTGCATGGTCGGGGTTATCTCTTCATTCAGGATCTGAAGAAAAACAAAACAGAGCAATCAGTCAAACATCTATACATTATTTGATTGAAAATAGGGCCGCACAATATGTTTTTTTTTTATCATCATTGCGATGTCAACTTGCGCAATAAACACATTGCAAAAGACTGCGATATTTTATTTGGCTCTATATTTAACAAATTAGAAAGGCAGTGCTGTGTGCACTTCGATATCTTCTTATTATTGCTAGAAATATCGTTATCGCAATATACAACAATGTTGTCGCATTTCGCATACTTTTCTCATATTGTGCAACCCTAGATGAAAACCGTGAATATGATTTCCAAAATGGCTGCCATACCGTCTGGATCTCCTTGAGCTTGGCCTCTTTCTTCTCGATGGTCTTCTGAGCTCCTATCTTCTTGCATTCGTACATCCTGGTGCCCGCCGCCTCCTCAATCATGGCAAGGATCTACAGACCAGAGGAGAAATGTTAGAGGCAAGTAATTAGACAATGTACTAGGTGTGTGCCAGTGTTTTTAGTGATTTTAAGTGTGTGTCTCTGTGTGTGTGTGTGTTTGTTTGTTTGTTTGTTTGTTTGTTTGTTTGTTTTACCTCAGGTGGCTTCATATTCAGGACTTTGGTGATCCTCCCCTATGAAATAGCATAACAAAGCACCATTTACTTACTACAACGTTTGCCTTTCTAGCCATTCTCAATTAAACGACTATGGTTCATAAAAGCAATGTGTTTCACCATGAAACTGGAGGTAATTCAGAGACAGTGCCACTATTAATAGACATGCAATATGATCTTCTTTGGTGGTAAACCCAGCTCACCTGCATGATAAGGAAGTGGGGGTTGTTGACATTGAGTCCCACAGAACAAAACAAATCCTGAACCCTGGTGTTGTTGGCGTTCACACCATTGATCAAATACTTGTTTTTCCCACCTATCACCACCTGAAGATGATAATGTTAAAATATTGCGTTTTAAATCTGTTGCAGTACCAAACTCATCGACACTTGAATTCAAAGAATTGACTCTATAGTTAGAATATAATATTTGGAGTTGTATTCAAGTTACGTTTGTGTATTGACTACTCCAAAGCTTAGTTGAAGTCACCACCATATGTTTTCGCTAAGTGACAGTCCGATAATATGCAACATTTCTCAACTGAGGCAGTCTAATCACCAAACGTTACAGATACACACGAGATATAGCTCACCTGTCTAGTGACAGTGATTTCATCGTGGGTTTCAAACCCGAGAGGACTCTGGCTTTTCTTTGAGTTGTCAAAGGTAATAGACACTGTTGCTTTGGTGATGCCAGCCTGTCCGTTTTTGTACACTAAGTCCTGGAGGTTGGATGCCCGAACCTGTAAAGAACGGCGATGTTAGTACTGCTAGTACTACTAGTAGTCGCTGCAGTGCAAAGTCACGTTTTTAGCAAACATTAGTTAGCGAAGACATAATTTTTCGCCTTACGCAAGTTAATCAATTTGTATATTAAGTAAAAAAAAGTTTCAAAAATGCGTACATGAGACAAATTGGTGATGCCAAGTAGAAAGCATATAGAGTCCAAAATATTGGATTTGCCACTTCCGTTGAGTCCAGTGATTGCATTAAACAGCGGGTCGAATCCGTTTATTTCTGTTCTCTGCGCGTAGGATTTGAATCCTTCAACAATTATAGATTTGATGTACATAATTCCACCGTCCTCGGTCTATTATTTCAAATGAGAAGTTTATGAACAAAATATAAAATGTCAAAGAAAGCAATCTCGCCAGTGTGTTGTACTGTCAACAACTGAACGAGTGTGGTCTTTCTCTTCAAACTTGAATTTTGGCGCCAGGTACGCTGCCGCTTTCTGGCCCAAAATGTTTCCGCGTGACAAATGTGATTGAAATTAGCTTTAAAAATAACAATAATGAATCCCTAAATTAATCTTATACAAACAAAGTTAGGTTATGCTGGAATGAGCTTCCAAGAATTTTGGGTTTACACATATTGTTTCGTTATTCTTTTTCAGGCGACGTTTTAGGCTACTATAAACATGCTGACGTCACTGACTTGGCAACTTATCTTGTTTACCGCCACCTGTGGGTCGTATAAATCCCTTGGAGAATAAAAACACATTCAAGTACTTCAGACCAGGCAAGTTATCCAAATCTGTTTTATTCAGTTAAGACTTTAAGATGTTTCTACACTATTTCATATTCACTTACGTAGGTTATTTTCTGGTATCTTCACAGTTGTTGGCTCATATGCGCTTGTTAAAACATTGCCTAACCAAATTAAAATTGGCAGTGATCATAAACTTGAACCAATAAGATTATATATTTTACAGTGTATGCACTGTTTTATCATCAATTCAAAAATACTCACACCATCAGAGCACAACCCAGTTTACATTTGGATACAGATGTGGGCACAAAGACTCAAACCTGAACATGCAAACATAGACACAATTCTCTCTTTCCCTGCACAGAGATTCACAAACACACACACACTCTCTATCTCTCTCTCTCTCTCTCTCTCTCTCTCTCTCTCTCTCTCTCTCTCTCTCTCTCTCTCTCTCTCACACACACACACACACACACACACACACAAGCAATAAGAGACATCTAATCCAGGGGCACGGGACAGAGAGACAGACAGACCAGGTTGGCAGCGTAGAAACAGATTTGCATGAGGACGACGCAGTCTCCTCGGTTGGCGTAGAGTGCGGTGGTCTTAATGTAGGCCCAGTCAAAGTTCCTCATTGTCAGAGACCTCTGGTAGTGGAGTTAAACAAAACAGAAACAGGTACAATATGGATTGCAAACTGTAATCTCAATACCGATAATAACACATGTTTATTCGTATAGTATTTTTCAGAGCAAATGCTTGAAAGGGATTTCACAGTAAAATCAATTCATGTATAGATTTCTAGCAGTGGTGAAACCTTCTCTACCTGACAGTGTTTGTCACTCAGGTTCAGCAGGGTGCGGGCCATGCAGTACTTAGCAGAACAGCTGATGGCCGTGATGAGACGAACCTTGTCAAAGTGCATCAGGAAACAGGGGTCGTCCTGATTTAAGGAGACGGACAGACAGACGAACGGACGAATGGAGAGACACATGGGTCATATGACACGAAAATATGAACTGATATTAACAGCTGTACATATAACCCAGAGATGCATCTGTAGGCCTATACTAAGGGCCATGGGTATGTCTTAACTGAATTCTTGAATCATAATCTCCTGTACCTCTGGTTAACTCTGTAAGGATAATCTGCTGTACTTGATGGTTAGCTCTGTAATGATAATCTGCTGTACTTGATGGTTAGCTCTGTAATGATAATCTGCTGTACTTGATGGTTAGCTCTGTAATGATAATCTGCTGTACTTGATGGTTAGCTCACCGCATCAGCCTCGCGTCCATCCAAGAGTTTCATGTCCTTTAAAAGCCAAGCCTCGGTCCTCTTGTACGAATCTTCCAGACCGGAACGCTGGCATTGGGGCTTCAGGCTTTTCTTTTTCTGAACAGATGCCTGAGCCTTCAGAGAATTCACTATGCAGACGTGGACCTCTTTCTTTTTGGAAACTGGGGTGCCGGAGTAAGGGTGCAAAGGGCGGGGGCAAGGGGTGAAAGCAGTGACAGCGATAGAGTTGTTTTAATCCCAAAGGCAAAAAGTAGACGCAGTGCAGCATTGTCAAGGTGGTTAACAGTAAAAGTGGAGGACCTCAGGGTGATGTTCATATAAAACACTGTCACACTGCCCTAGCACGTCTTTTTGACACCACAAAACAACATTAGGACACCAAAACCCCGTTCGGCAGGGAAATTCAAAATCATAATATAAAAAAAAGCATTCGTTATACAGAATCTTTTGTATTTTTACCATTTCACATAGAATGTTGGCCCAAAAATATCTATGTTGCTTTAAAGCATATGTTGAGATAGAAATAAGGTAACATTGGAAACGGAAAGAAGGTAACATTTACCTGAGACGCAGAGGAAATGTCTTCCATCTGATGGCTCCACAATCTCGATAAAGTCCTTCATTTTCTCTCCCTTGGGCCGAAACAACACCTTTTGCATCTCCTCCTTTAGCAGCGACGACATCTCTGGAGAGAGTGATGAAGACGATGACAACAGTGAAAAAGAGGGATGGAGAGAGAAGGAGGATGGAGCACTGGCCGAAGAGAGTGACGGAAAGAAGTGAAGATGATATGAGCGGAGGTTGGTGAGAGACTAGGGAGCAAAGAGGAACGACAGATTGACGAGGGAAACTGAAGATGGAGGGAGGACAAACAGAGCACCGCTAATGTATGAAAGGAGGAAGGAGCGTTTCAAACTTTGAAAGTGGTGGTGAAGGTTCTAGTGCACGTAAAGGCTGAAAGTATGTGGTCTCGTGTGTGGTGTTTCAGCTCTCACACAAGCAAATCCACACGCACACACACTCACACACACACAAATACACACGCATACACACAGAAACACACAAACACGCCCACAGTGGCTCACATCCTAACCTTAAAACACTAACACTCGCATACATTTCTCTCTCATGTTTTAGTGCTCTCACTCTCTCTTTTCATACATACTACTTCCACCATTCTCTCTCTCTCTCTCTCTCCTACACACACACACACACACACACACTGTGCACACACACACTCTCACACACATACACACAGAAACACACAAACACGCCCACAGTGGCTCACATCCTAACCTTAAAGCACTAACACTCGCATACATTTCTCTCTCATGTTTTAGTGCTCTCACTCTCTCTTTTCATACATACTACTTCCACCATTCTCTCTCTCTCTCTCTCTCCTACACACACACACACACACACACACTGTGCACACACACACTCTCACACACATACACACAGAAACACAGAAACACGCCCACAGTGGCTCACATCCTAACCTTAAAGCACTAACAATCGCATACATTTCTCTCTCATGTTTTAGTGCTCTCACTCTCTCTTTTCATACATACTACTTCCACCATTCTCTCTCTCTCTCTCTCCTACACACACACACACACACACACACTGTGCACACACACACTCTCACACACATACACACAGAAACACACAAACACGCCCACAGTGGCTCACATCCTAACCTTAAAGCACTAACACTCGCATACATTTCTCTCTCATGTTTTAGTGCTCTCACTCTCTCTTTTCATACATACTACTTCCACCATTCTCTCTCTCTCCTACACACACACACACACACACACACACACCGTGCACACACACACACACACACACACACCGTGCACACACACACTCCCACACAAATGCACACTGCTGTAGTCCTGGCATTGAATACCTGATGATCCATGCATCCATCCTTCATTAGGATATGGTCTTCATACAAACTACCCCCAGAGGAACTAAGTAGACAGCCATCAGTCAACATTCGATCCTCTCCTCATGTTGCCCTATTAGAGCATCAATTAAGCCCCACCATGTTTGCCTGAATCGGACTGAACCCTATCTAATTTTGGCAGCATGCAACATTTGTTCCATTAGATTTGTGAACAGACCATTCCCCCTTAGTTAATGTGTTGGACCCAGACCGAGATACACTTTGACATGTACTCCTACTTATATACACTCAGACTCTTTCTCTCTCTCTTGCACACAGACACACACACGCACACAGACACACACACTCCCAAATGCTAGGACAGCTTTACTTACACTCAGGAACAAGCTCACACACTGTTAGCAAGCTCTCTCATTTCCATCCGCAGTAATCTCTCTATCACCCACACGCTAACACTTTGCAATCTCTCTCTCTGTTTTCACAACACACACACACACACACTCGCACAGACACACACACATGCTACCTTCGACTGTAGACCGATGCCAGATAATTGTCTCTGATTAAACGTTGTTTGTTGCGGGGGGAAAGGATGTCCCTCAGCACTCTGCCATTTTCCATTATCCAATAGTAATTTCATTTACAAGCCCTGGGACAGGTTCAGAGAAGCACTTATGTGGAGACAGGAGGCATTAGACTCCGAATTGGAAGTCAAGAAAACTGTATAGATGTGTCAATAAATGTGTAGGACATTCCCGAAAATGTAACTTTTGGGTTTATCCTTATTAGTTGTGTGTTGAGGAAACATTGACTTTGGCAAAGTGAAGAAAAAAATGCTCTTCCCAAACAAGGGTTAGAGGACGTATGGATTTGTTGACTGGAAAAATGTGTGGCTCCATTAGGTTTGTCACATTGGTGAAAACAAAGACGGCTAGTTTTCACAGATAAGTGGTCCGCTGTTGTGGATGTTGATGCATTTTTGAGTCATTTTTTTTTTCTGGAAAAGCTCTTTAGGGCTGAGATGGAAAGATGGGAGGAGGGATTGGCTGGGAGGCGCTCGGAGTGGAGCGGGGTTGAATATCTTGGATCTTATTAATAACAGATGACCAGTACATTATTCCTATTGTCCATTGATAGCATTGTCTTAAACATGAAGAATGTGGGGTGTTAGTTTCTAAACGATTTCATTGTGCTTGGCGTTTTACTGTGTTTGTGTGTGTGTGTGTGTGTGTGTGTCTGCATGCGTGTGCGTGTGTGGGGGCGTACATCTATGCTATGTTCTTGTTTGTATGTTATGGAGGGGGGGAGAATGGTGCACTCAAGTTCACAAATTTGCTGGCAATTTAATTTAGAATTTTGTATTGTTTAGAATTCTCATTCCATGGATGTACTTTACATCACTATTATGATGTCACTGTACTTGCTTTGGGATTTGTAAGTAAACATGTTATTGATGGGTTTTTTTTTGTGAGCATTCATATTCATCAAGCGCATAACCTGCAGAGGCTTATGAAAAGATGCAGGTGAGTGGCTATGAAAAGTAGTCTGTAACCTTTTAAACAATCGTTTCGTCGTGAGCTGGACAGAAAAGGTGTTAATGGGAGAGTAAGATATGGTACAAGACCTAGAATCAGTCCGTTCTTGCTTTCGCCTGAAATCAGGCATAAAATCCTTGAAAACACAAAAAGGCGGTTTTACATTTCCCCTTGATGATTCCATAGAGGGAAAATGGCTTTTACTGAGATTGCATTTCACACTTGCATTCCTTGTTAACTAAGCCTGCTTATATGTTTCTCCCTGCCCTATGCTATTTTGAACAGAAACCCAATCAACGGTCAAATGATAATGACAAAGAGAAGATTCTTAATAACTGGAAAGATGAGGATCGCATCCAAGGTACGGTACATAGCAGCGCAACCATTACGTAAACATACTCATTTTAGCTTTCAGTATTGTCATTACTTAAGCAGCCCATAGATGTTCCAAAACTAGGATCACAACCATCCATTATATTGCTACTGCTTTTCACAGGTCTACCTGTGGCGGTCCGATATACCCCAACTCCACCTTTGTATGACAGTGGATTCGATACCGACATGATTGAACTACAAGAAGTCACTGTTGGGTCGGAGGGCTGCGAGGAGGAGAAAGAGGAAGTGGGCCAGTTCCAGGAAGAGGAAGAAAAAGACGAGGAGGAGGAGAAGGGGGAAAAGGCAGAGAGAGAACTGATGGTCCATAGAACAAGAGAGGAAGAACACGTCACTACACGAGAGGTTCAAGAGGAAGATGAGGACCGACAGAGCGAGGAAGAGGATGTTGAGGGGGAGGAAGAGGACGAAGAGCATGTGTATGTGTGGGTCAAAGAGAAAGAAGGGAACGAGGGCACGACTTATGAGGAAGAATGGGCGGGAAAAAAGAATGAATGGTGGCAAGTGTTAACGGAGACAAAGGATGAGCTGGATGTGTTTTGGCTGAGGGAGGTGGAGGAGCAACTGGAGGATTTTTATTGTGAGGCCAAAAAAAAGGTGGAGAAAACAGTGCCTGAAGGAAGGGAATGCACTAAAAAAGACGACAAAGCGATAGCCGTGAGAAAGAGGCGGAGAAGGAAAACAACGAAAAAAAGGAGAGTCAATAAAAAGCAGGAGATCTGTGAAGCTGAAAAGCAAAATGATGAAGAGGAGGAACATGGGGAAAGCAATGACTGTGGAGCCGTACGGAATAAACATTATGAAAAGCATATTGACGATGAGCAACAGAAATATAACTTGAACGAAAAAAAGAACACAAACAAAGTCAATGCAGAGGAGAACAAAAAGGAGGAAAATGCAAAAAGCTATGAAAGTGTAACCGCACATTATACTAACTGTGAAAAAGGTTTCAACAAAGAAAAGGAGCATTACAGTTTGAGTGAGAAAAATTACGCTGAGGAAGTCAGCAGAGAGGAGGAAAGGGAACAAGAACAGGAGGTGGAGACGAATGACTCGGAGAGAAACGACAAATCGTGCGCGGAAAAGGAGGATGGGGAAAATGAAAGGAGGAACAGTAGGCCAGAGGACAACAGCGCCGACGGAGAGGTGAACTGGGAGGACGAGCATAAAACAGAGACGGATGAGAGAGAAAGACTGGAAGAGGGTGGCAGACCCAGAGAGGAAATGGAGAAGGAGGAGGAGGAGGAGGAGGAGGCGGAGGAGGAGGAGGAGGAGGAGGAGGAGGAGGAGGAGGAGGTGGAGGAGGAGGAGGAGGAGGTGGTGGAGGAGGAGGAGGAGGAGGAGGTGGAGAAAGAGGAGGGCTGGAGCAGAGACTATGGAGAGCAGGACAGTGGAGAGTGGCCGCTGGAGGATTTGGACGGACAGGACGAGGAAGACGACAAAGCCTTTTATCATCCCAGGTAGAAATAGTAAAAGAAGGCAACTGATGACATTCTCTGTCATATTTTTGTTGTGGTTAGCATCTTTCTCCAGATTGAACTGCTGTAGTCCTGAAACACAAACAATATCATTTAGCACTGTTTTACTGTAAATTGGGTCCATATCAATAAGATTTTAGTTTCTGACTCCTCATTCATCTTTTACAGCAACGGAATATGTAGCCTTGATCTAGAAATATGCTACATTGGATTATGTATTTATATTTATATTTACATGTCATGTTTAAAAAGTGCAAATTCTTCAATAATTATTTAAAAATGGCATTTTGGGGGGCATGGGTATCTTTGGAATATGTCCCGAGAGACTGAGAATAAAGTAGACTGTAGTGTTAGGGCGTACCCTGGTTAAAACTGAAAATCCTGTTGCCGGGACAACCACAGTAGTAATGATGTGGAATTATCCAGAGTTGCTGTAACATTGGGAGACATTTCACGATCTTAGAAAACCCCTGCAGTTTCAGTCACTCTTTTGCTAATTGCTAAATTGGTTTTAACCAATGGCTATCACATTGTTATTTTTATCAATTGCCATAAATTCATACAATTATAAGAAAAAGGGTTATAAAATTAAGGTTCATGTTTAGATCTGTGTTTTTAATGTCAACAAAAAAATGACCTCCCTCTCCATTCACTTTTCCCGTCGCCCGTTTGGGGTGTGTGTGTCTTGTTAGACTGGGCTGGCTAGGGGGAGACAGAGTCAGAGTGAAGAGGGGCAGTGTACAGACGTTTGGCCAGCTGAGAGGCATCAGAGCAGAGCAGTACGTCAGGGAGGTGACCTGTGCCCCGCCCGGGGTGCGGGTCGTGCTCTTCCTCTACAAGAGCGGGTGAGTAGTTTGAGAGGGGAGGAACAACCCCGGACGTTGGCACATCGCACGACGGCCGTCGTCCTCACAGGACAGGAAGTGCGAGCTGGATGCGGGATTGCCCTTAGGTCAGACGAGAAGAAAAGGAACTGTTTGTGCCTCGGCACTGTCATCTCAAGACACAGTGGCACATGGAGTCAAATATTTTACTTTATTATTATTATTTTTTTTTTTATTTTGTCTCGTGCCTCTGTTGTTGAATGGGTTTAAAGGTTTTATAATGCCACTGATCTGTTCGACACTTCAGTAGTCATTAGCAATGCCTCTTCCCCCCTAATCATTCGGAACACTTACAAACGCTGTTCTCCCTCCCTGCTTCTTTAATTCCTCCCTCCCCCTCGATGTCTCTCTGTCTCTCTGTTCTCTCTCTCTCTCTCTCTCTCTCTCTCTCTCTCTGTTCTCTCTCTCTCTCTCTCTCTCTCTCTCTCTCTCTCTCTCTATCTCTCTCTCTGTCTCTGTCTCTGTCTCTCTATCTCTCTGACTCAATGTCTCTCTGTTCTCTACTTCTCCGTCTCTCTCTGACTCTCCATCTCTCCATCCTTTCGTTCCCACACAGCATCCCGATGTGCCACCTCATTGAAAACCACCTGAGCCGCCTGGCCCCCAAGTTCCCCGAGACCAAGTTCCTGCGCATCCCGGCCTGGGAGTGTGTGCCCAACTACCCCGACAGCCACCTGCCCACAGTGTTCGTCTACAGCGCGGGCCGCATCGTAGCCAGACTCATCGGGGAGTGGCAGTGCGGAGGGAAGAACGTCCTGGAAGAAGGTATTACTGTAACAGTACACACAGTCACAAGGAGAGAGAGAGAGAGAGAGAGAGAGAGAGAGAGAGAGAGAGAGAGAGAGAGAGAGAGAGAGAGAGAGAGAGAGAGAGAGAGAGATAGATAGATAGATAGATAGATAGATAGATAGATAGATAGATAGATAGATAGATAGATAGATAGATAGATAGATAGATAGATAGATAGATAGATAGATAGATAGATAGATAGATAGATAGATAGATAGATAGATAGATAGATAGAAGCTTGACATTGACCTTTAACCCCTGTCTGTGTTTCCGCCTCCAGAGCTGAGGTGGACTCTTGCCACATCGGGGGCGTTTATAATTGACAGCTATGCCGACCTATTCGAGGACGGCACACCCACGGCCAGCATCTCCACGGATGACTACAGCGACTGTAGTGAACAGAGTGAGGGTGACCATAGCGACAGCGACTGTAGCCGTAGTGAGGACAGCGAACGCGACGGTAGCTGCAGCAACAGCAGCGGAAACAGTGACAGTGACAGTAGCAACCCCAGAAGCCTCATTAGTGACCCTGCTGATTACAGTGACAGTAACCATGATTCTGACTTGCGTTAGCGTTAGTGTGACCAGTGTCAAAAGTGGGGTGTCAAAAGTAGTGGGGGAAAATTGTAAGACTTTACTATTTAGGTGCACAGATTGATATCCTTATTTTTTGTACTACATAGGTTAAGAGTAGAAAACTATAAGGTAAACATGCACAGTTTAGAATATCTTGTATTGATATTTTGAAATACGTTTTTTAAAATGATGCTCTGTTGTGATTTTTGGCATCAATACACATTTGGTGAGAAAGAATAAAACGAATATAAATGATTAAATAAAACATATTGTTGTGAACTGTCGAACATATTTATCCGTTTTCTTTTAAGTAAGGGGATAAATAAACTCCACATCAAGGTCAACAGAAAACTCCACACGTTCTTTCATAAAGGGGAACCTCTTCACTCGGTACATTCTCACGTCATGACTAGTGGGTAATTTGATTGGACAACAGAGGGGAAACCCCCTCTCTTGGTGGCAGCGAATGTTATCAAAAATGTTCCGCGTCCGCCTTTAATGCCAATAGCTCAATTTAAAGCCAGATTGATATCCACACTGGTTATAAAAACACATACCATGTAATATAAGGTCTTTGACGAAAAGAGTGTTTATTGTCATGATGATCTATTCCAATTTGGACGCCATTGCCTCCGGATTCAATCTATTGAACTTAATATTAAATCATATTGAATAATTTAAATGAAAATAAAAAGTATGCGTTTCCCCAAGTCGAGTTCGAAGACATTTTCCGTGCAGTATCCTCCGGGATGATGCGCCTTTCTACTTTGTCTCCATTGCGCATGACTGTACAAGAAGTAGGCCTC
>CM030176.1:4815400-4845400 GCA_017639675.1 Aplochiton taeniatus
TCATGCGTTCTCTAGGGCAGAACCCAAACTTTGGAACTGTCTCCCTCCTGAAATTCGCAACTCAAACTCACTACCTATCTTTCAATCTCACCTCAAAACCCATCTTTTCACGCCGGCGTACCCCTAAGTATTTATGTGATTATAACCTGGCTAACCCTAAAACAGTTATTCTTTTACTTATGTCTTTGTCAACTCATTGTTTGGTCTATTTGTAGTTGTCCTTGCCTTATTGTTTGGCTTTCTGTCCATCTCTGTCTTAACTGTTGTACTCTACTGTGTCTCTCCATCTGAGCATTATTGTCTTATTCTTTTTCTGTAAAGCGTCTTTGGGTCTTAGAAAAGCGCTATATGAATAAAATGAATTATTATTATTATATTATCCAGAGCCGGGCTGAGGCTTGACAAACTAAGCGCCTGCTTAAATTCCGGGATCTTAACCTAATATTCCCAACGTGTGTAATTCCGTTTTGTTCTATTCTGAGATGCTAATGTTCTTTGTCGACAGAGTGTCTCGTAACAAGTCAGAAAAGAAACGGCGAGACCAGTTCAATGTCCTCATCAAGGAACTGGGCACCATGTTGCCAGGCAACTCTCGCAAGATGGACAAGTCCACCATCCTGCAAAAAAGCATCGACTTCCTGTGCAAACACAAAGGTTCAAACATTGTTATAGAACCTATTTATATACGTTCTAAACATTATGAGCATTGTCAGTATTAATATGTATCTTTACAACACAGAGCATTTTTTTTTACTTTAATTAACTGTATTTTTAACTGGAGGTGATTGAATGCACTTAACTTAAAAACAGAAATTTGCTCTCCTTCCCTCTCCTTTTTTCTCTCTCTCTCTCTCTCTTTCTCTCTTCCCCTCCCTCCGTCAGAGATCGCGGCTCAGTCTGAGTCCAGTGAGATTAGACAGGACTGGAAGCCTCCGTTTCTTTGCAACGAGGAGTTCACCCAGCTCATGTTGGAGGTCAGTCCATGTCTGTTGACACCACGTGACATCATCTGGTTTGGTTCTAAAATGGTCTCTCCAGACAGGGCTTGGAATCTCTCTCTGTTGGAAGAGGGGCACAACTTGAAGTGTTAGACTGCTGTCATATATCATCATGTTGTATTCTTCAATATCATATTCTAATTGAGATTTTATGGATTTGGATAATACACTTTGATGATGTTCTTAAAAAAAGTTAAGAATGTATACATTTGAACCGAGCTAATATTTATAATATTTCATGTTATTGAATATAAACATGAAAACCTCATAATGTTTTGCTTGCAGGCTTTGGACGGGTTCTTCATAGCGATGATGACAGATGGGAACATAATCTATGTGTCAGAGAGTGTCACGTCCCTCCTAGAGCACCTACCGGTACGCACAGACAACAGTGGAGTAGTCTAGTCAAAAACACTGTTCTAGAAGAGTCCATGGCAAATAAATGGCAACAAATGCAAATATACTGCATTTTTGCTGCATGTTTAGGGAAACATTTTTGACTTTATTTTCTGAGAATCTTAGATATTCGGTATTCTTACGCAGCGTTGTTCATCCCTCTCTCTCTCTCTGTCTCTGTCTCTGTCCTCAGTCGGACCTCGTGGACCAGAACCTGCTAAACTTCCTACCTCTAGGGGAACACAGTGACGTGTACAAGACTCTATCCTCCACCCCCTCTGAACCGGACAGCCTAGGCCTCGATTTCCTCAAGAGTGAGTATCAACCATTTACAGCGCTCTGTACTAAGGAGGGTGGAGGTGGACCAACCAATCACAGCGCTCTGGTACTAAGGAGGGTGGAACAACCAGTGAATCCCATCACACTGGGTGGACCAGAAATGACCAGAAACTGTCCAGTCTGACAACTCGATCTTGAGTGTGTGTGTGTGTGTGTGTGTGTGTGTGTGTGTGTGTGTGTGTGTGTGTGTGGGTGTGGGTGTGGGTGTGGGTGTTGCATCACAGCATGACGTTCCCCAATGCTATTCAGACTGTACTGGTGGTGGCTCCCATAACGACCAATCACATCACATCGTCCTGGGTGCTAGCCAATCAAACAAAGCCAGTGTGTCTTACATTGTGAGACTTTGAAATCACTCTGATAGAGGAATCAACAATATTGAAATGATTTTTTTCGGGAGCTTTCAAGATTCATATACCGTGTCGCCTAAATCTGTAAAGGATATTTTTGTGGGTCTGTTTTTGACGTCTGTGCGCGTTGTGTTCAGCTAAGGACCCGCCGGAGTTCTGTAAATCATTTCTTTCAGTAAGCTTTCCAGATTCATATACCGTGTCGTATACATCTGTAAAGCCTCTCTGTGTGGGTCTGTTTTTGACGTCTGTGCGTGCGCGTTGTGTTCAGCTAAGGACCAGCTGGAGTTCTGTTGCCATGTCCTCCGAGGCTCCATCGATCCCAAGGAGCCAGCCATCTACGAGTACGTCAAGTTCATCGGCAACTTCAAGTCCCTGAGCGAAGGTGCAAATCCCCGACACTGCAACGAGAGGCCATTCATTTTTGCATGCCACCTTTTTAACATTTCGATTTGTGGTCGAATCAGCTGTTGTTTATTTTTTCGTTTCTTTACATTTAAGACTTATGGCAAAATATGCCAGGGTATACGCTCTCTGACTTTGAGAGGAGGGATATCTTTACTAGTCTGACATATATTGAATATACTTAAGCAGAAAACAAATGACAATCTCTCTGCCCCAGGAATATGGCTGCGCTGCACGTATGTTTCGTTCATGTAAATCATGTGACCTTTCTCCTGCGTGTAGTTCCTCATGTGACCAGGAACGGCTTAGTGGGCGTTTTACAGCGGTCTCTGGCGCCGGCCTTCGATGACCAGGTCTGCTTCGTAGCCACCGTTCGCCTGGCTAAACCTCAGTTTATCAAGGTGACACGCACACACACACACACATACACACACACATACACATCCAAATGTAATATATGTTAGTGTGTTAGCCACCGTTCGCCTGGCTGAACCTCAGTTAAGGTGACCACACACACACACACACACACATACCAGTGGGTATGACTGCTACCTGGTGACCAAAAGGTCATGATTTCAAAACCCACCTGGGAACACCATCACTATCGTGCCATTGAGCAAGGCACTTATCCCTAAGTAGCTCCCTGTAGTCTCATTGTATGCCGCTTTCAACAAGTGTCTGCAAAAGGACAAATAATGAGATGTATGTAACGTACATAGCTTTTATTTAAAGAAAAATGAATATGATAAATTAGATATTACAGAAATCACGTTCTATGTGAGTTATACTGAAAATGAGTCAATCTTCATGGTCAGAATATTTTGCTGTGTGTGTGTGTGTGTGTGTGTGTGTGTGTGTGTGTGTGTGTGTGTGTGTGTGTGTGTGTGTGTGTGTGTGTGTGTGTGTGTGTGTGTGTGTGTGTGTGTGTGTGTGTGTTGTATTCCAGGAGATGTGCACAGTGGAGGAACCCAATGAAGAGTTTACCTCAAGACACAGTCTAGAGTGGAAGTTTTTGTTCCTGGACCACCGGTACACACACACACACACACTAGCATGTCGTCTCACTAAAACACAGATCCCACTTTGGCAGCAACCCCTCAAACTATTTCTTGGTCGTTTTCTTTTCAAATCAAACTCTGAACATTTGAACATTGACTGCACCTTTGTTTGACCGTGTAACGGACCCATCGTCTTGGTAACCAGCCAGATAACTGTATGACTTCATACCTCTATAGGCTGTTGTCTCAAAACTTTAATGATGTCACTTCCTGTTCCCAGGGCTCCACCAATCATAGGATATCTTCCATTCGAGGTGCTAGGAACGTCTGGGTATGATTATTACCATGTCGAGGACCTGGAGACACTGGCCAAGTGTCACGAACAACGTGAGACACACACACACACACACACACACACATGCACACACATGCACATTCCTCAGATAACAAGAGAGTATACAAACCAGTACAAAAAAAATACACATGTACGCTCACAGACAAAAGGTAATTTGAAACTTTATATTTAAGTTGGAAATATTTGACCATAATCCAATTGAATTGCAATACTTTTTCACATTACTCATTACAATCACCTGTCAACTGTAATCACACACACACACACAACACACATACACTTTATGTGTACACTGTGTGTGTGTGTGTGTGTGTGTGTGTGTGTGTGTGTGCGTGGTGGAGAACTAATATGTCCTGTCTCCCTCCCAGTGATGCAGTATGGAAAAGGGAAGTCTTGTTACTACCGTTTCTTAACCAAAGGACAGCAGTGGATCTGGCTTCAGACACAGTACTACATCACCTACCACCAGTGGAACTCCCGGCCGGAGTTCATAGTCTGCACACACACCGTCGTCAGGTAACTCACTTGTTATCGCAATGTGTTTCGACACACACTCACTCACTTATTCATGATGTCATTTCGTGTTCCAAGGGCTGCACCAATCATAGGATATCTTCCATTCAAAGTGCTACTTATTTTATTTATTTATTTTCTATTATTCTTGGGGCCACTTTCATTCTCTCTGACTGTCTCCTCTCCTTCTTTGTCTCTTGTGTTTCACTCTCTCCTCTTCTCTCGGTATCTCTTTCACACTGGCACACTCTCTCCTCCCCCTCTCTCCCTCCCTCCCTATCCCTTTTCCCTGCGTAGCTATGCGGAGGTGAGGGCGGAGCAGCGCCGGGAGCTGGGCATCGAGGAGTCACCCCCAGAGATCACCGCGGACAAGGTGAGAGAGAGAGAGAGAGAGAGAGAGAGAGAGCGAGAGAGCGAGAGAGAGAGAGAGAGAGAGAGAGAGAGAGAGAGAGAGAGAGAGAGAGAGAGAGAGAGAGAGAGAGAGAGAGAGAGAGAGAGAGAGAGAGAGAGAGAGAGAGAGAGAGAGAGAGAGAGAGAGACCCATTACCTGAGAGGAGATGCCTCTATACTGGAGCTTCACCTATATACTTCTCTCTCCCTATAACAGATTATGATGATTCATTCGGAATAACATATCTATCTAGTCATGAAATCATTGTATCAAGAGAATGGGGTGATATTCCCAATCCCAATGTTCGGATTCTAACCCTCGGTTTCCCAGAGCCAGGACTCGTGTTCGGAGTCCCAGCTGAACGCCTCCAGCCTTAAGGAGGCGCTGGAGCGCTTCGACCGCAGCTGCACGGCCTCCAGCACCTCGTCCTGCAGCTACCACAAGTCCTCCTCGCACGTCTCCGACAACACCTGCACCTGTAAGAACACACACACACACACACACACACACACACACACACACATGTAATGCCTGCACCTGTAAGAACACACACACACACACACACACACACACACACACACAATGCCTGTACATGTAAGAACACACACACACACACACACACAAACCATGCAACGCCTGCACCTTTCAGTACACGCACACACGAACCAGATGTTGAGATCTCTGACTAGCGGCCCGGGTTCTGTCTCCGTAGCGACGGCCTCCAAGCTCCACATGGACACAGCCACGCCCCCTCGCAAGGCTTTGCCCTCCACAGTGGATATGACATCACAGAGGCGATCCTCCATCAGCAGTCAGGTGAGACCTCGTTGGTCAGAAATTCCGACCTCTCCTCAAAGCGACATAGAGCATTCCCTATTCATTCATTTCGTTATTTAGTTATTTATTCTGTTCCCTCAGATAAAACGACTACGATAAAGACAAACACGCTCAATGAAAGGAAATTTGCACTACAGTACCCATACTGCCCTAAAACTGGTGTTCCATTTATTTCCCCTCCATATTTGTAGTCCATGTGCTCGCAGACAACAGGCCAGAGTGCGACCCCATCTATGATCATCCAGCAGCAGCAGCAGCAGCAACAACAGCCACAGCAGCTCCAAGCCAGCGTACAGGTAAGCATTAGGAACAATGGCGCTAGCTTAGATTCAGACATTTATTCTGTGCTCTGGCACTTAACCTTAGGGAATTAAACGTATGATAATGGCCAACATGCGAAAACGCCAGTTCCAAGAGGGATCCCAGGATTCATGCGTCTTTAGTAGCCGTTCGATTCGTGACAGGGGGTCCTCCTTCACGCTCCTGCACCGCTCAAAGGGGCCCCTTGAGTCATGTGATGAAGCCACTCGAATGTCTGACTCACTGAAGTGATTAGTCAGAGGGAGGGATGTAGCACCAAGCTACCATCAGCTACTCTGCCAGCCAGCCAGCCAGCCAGCCAGCCAGCCAGCCAGCCATCCATTCATTCATTAATTCATTCAAATCTAGGAAGTGTTACCATTTTGTTACCATTCTGCTGACATAGAGGTGATTTCACCAGGAGACGATAGAGATCTCGCCTAGCTGGCTAACACGTCTGAATAAGACTAAATAGATAAGACTAACACCCCCCTCTCTCTTTCTCTTTCTCTCTCGCTCTCTCTCTCTTCTGCAGCCTGTGATGGAGTTCTCGGCTCAGGTGAACGCCATGCAGCACTTGAAGGAGCAGTTGGAACAGAGGACCAAGCTGATCCAGGCCAACATCCAGAGACAGCAGGACGAGCTGAGGGCCATCCAGGACCAACTGCAGAGGGTGCAGACCCCCAGCCTGCAGGGCATACAGGTGACACACACACACACAGGCTCTCTCCCACACACACACACGCACAAAAACGAAGGGTAACCTACACAAACATTGGACAATCTTGCAAAGCGTACTTAGTAATGAAAAAATTATAATAATATTATATCCGATACAAACACACTCGCAGACACACATATTCACACACAAATCTGGTGTGGCAAGATGTAGCTGTGTCTTATGTTGATGATATGATATGCAGGGGGGAGGGGTCCATCAAGCCATCACAATTGGAATTGATAGGATTTTCCAAGGCGTGCGTGTGACTGACAGCTCTTGTTGCCATGGCCACAGATGTTCGTACAGCAGCCGGGCGGGGCTATGAACGTGCAGCTGCCGCCAATGGGGTCCATTCAGCAGACCACAACGTTGACCAATCAGATCCAACAGACCCTCCTAAGCCCCACCCACGCGGGAGGTCAGCCACTCACCATCCAGCAGCAGGCTCCGCCCCCTCAGCAGCAGACCCTCCTACAGGTAGGACACACACACACACATACACACACACACACACACACACACTAGAACTATCCCTTGAAGTTGGAACAGTGAACTCTCCTCAGCCCAGTTCCATTTGGTTCATATCCCACCCCTCTGAAGTGTGTGTGTGTGTGTGTGTGTGTGTGTGTGCGGGCAGCCCCAACAACAACAGGTCCAACAGCACCAACAGAACCAGAGCCAGGCCCAGACGCCGGTCTACAACACCATGATGATCTCACAGCCTGGACAGGTAGGCGGGCAGGTCGGCAACGGGTCACCATGGCGACCGTACCTTCTGAGCCTCGTTGCCACCACAGGGCCAGGGAGAGCTGACCAGTGCTTGTCCGCACCTTTCTTCCCCCTGGTCGTTGTAGTCCAAGAAAAACGACGATGTGAAGCCGTGTCATCATGTTGCCTTTTGTTGTGGATTTGTCAAGTATTCGTGGGGTGTGGTGTTTCAAAAAAAAAAAACTACAATAATGGTGTCTATTTCTAAAGTAGTGGCATATTCCTTTTTTTTATGAATAGTAATATGCAGGATATATTAGGACTATACGTCAATGGTAAAGGACTAGACTAATCATTTCAATACAAGAAACACTTTGTGCACTTGATGATCTTGATCTCATCCTGTCTGTTCTTAGTGTTGTGATGAAACAGAGGGATTTTGAAGCTTTGTTAATGTTAATGTTTGAATGTCATCAGCCCAACCTGCTCCAGATCAGCAGCAGTCTGCCCCAGAGCAATACCCAGCCAGGCACCACAGTGGCTACTTTCACCCCCGACAGGCAGCTACGGTGGGCACACACACACACACGCACATATATATACACACGCACATATATATACACACACACAGAGAGTGTAGTTTTCGGCAAGTACGTGAAAGTGTAGGAGCTTTAAACACACACACACACACACACACACACACACACACACACACACAGTGACCAACAAGTTATATATTGAATAAAATGTAAATGACAGTATAAAATGTTAACTTATTTTGTTTTTTTTCCCCTTCATTCCTCATTCTCCCCCTCCTCCCTTTTTCTCTACCTACTACCCTCTATCCCCTCTCCTTCTTCCTCCCTCCTCTCCTCCACCTCCCTCACTACCCCCTCCCCTCTTCTCCTCCATCACCTCTCCCGCTCTCCACCTCCCCCCCCCCCCCCCCCCCCCCCCCCCCCAGGTTCCCTGCGGGCCAGCAGCTGGTGACTAAGCTGGTGACTGCTCCCATGGCATGTGGGGCGGTGATGGTGCCCACCTCCATGTTCATGGGACAGGTGGTGTCCTACAACCCGTTCGGAGGGCAGCAGGTGAGTCAAAGTTGATTATTTCTTTATTTTACATTCTTCAGTTATTAATTACAATCAGCAGGTGAGGCGGGCAAAGACTGAAGAGTCAAAGTTTAGGATTTCTTTATTTCACATTTTTCGGTTATTAATTACAATCAGCGAGGCAGGTAAAGACTGAAGAGTAAATATTTTTGATTTCTTAATTATACATTTTTCACTTTTCTTAATTTTCATCAGCAGGGGAGATGGAAAAGGCGTGAGGCTTTTAAAAAACTATTATTTTTTTATTTAAAAGTTCTCCCACAATCCCATTGCTAAATCAATCTATGTGCTCTCTCTCCCCGACTGCCAGCAAAGTGGCTGGGAACGTGATGTTTGTATGACACCTGTGGTCCTCACAGATTACCTGTGTATGGCGTTACGAAATCGGTACAGATATCTCATCCGTAAACATGACTTTTTCACCAAGAAACGTCTGGATTAACCGTTTCTCTGGGGTTTCTCCACAGCAAGGAGGCCAGGCCCAGACCCTGACACTGCAGCCGGCCCAGGCCCAGCAGAGCCAGCCTGACAACCAGACCCAGACGGCTGTAGTGGCGCAGAACGGCCAGCAGGGGCAGGCCCAGCAGCAGTTCCTGCAGGTGAAGCTAACACCTCCGCCAACACAACTCTAGAGGGCAGCACAACCCCACAGAGGTTCACCAGAGGATTTGGGATGGGTTTGTTTTAAAAACTCTTTGTCCCAAGTTCCAACTGACACAATTCACTACAGAGCTTTAATATTGCATGCTCTTACATTAGGTGAAGTGTTACATTTTTACATTGGGTTCGCCTCACTGTTGAATGTAGGGTTTGATTTCGTGGCTGTGTTTATTATCGTGAATCATATAAATCTGAGAATAAGCGCGTCCTGTGAAGAGTGGATGGTGATTAAAAGAGGATGGGACTTTTTTCAACGGTGGGCGAACTGTTAATCAAGGAGTCTGCTTATACCGGCTGCTCTTCTGTTGCTATAGGGAACCCGTCTCCTCCACGGCAACCAGACCACCCAGCTCATCCTCCAGGCAGCCTTTCCCCTCCAGCAGCAGGGCGCCTTCTCCCAGGCATCACACCACCCCCAACAACAACAACAACAACAACAACAACAACAACAACAGCAGCAGCCAAAACAACAACAACAACAACAACACCAGTCTCACCACCACAGGCACCAGCAGCACCTGAAACCCCTGCCCCCGAAAGCACAGAAAACCCTCCCCTCCCACAGGACTGACAGTGTCAGTAGCCAACCACAGTAGTGGAGGAGTTCCATCACGGACGACCTGAAGGACTCGTCGACGGCTGTACCAAAAAAAACATGTCAACTCTGAAGGGGTGTTTTTGGGCAGACCTTCGGATGATGCCACCAGACGAATTTCACCCAAAAGCTTCCCTTTCCTTCTTCCGTTTGACAACTAACCGAGTCACGGCGCACAGGAGTGGGCTTTGAGGCCGTTTAGGGCGTGAACTCGTCACCGTGGCAACGGCACGGATTACAAACCTAGCAGGGCATTGTGGGAGAACTCCCGTATGCTTGACACCGGGCCGAACGTTGGCACGTTCAGGAGAGACGCGTGGGAAATGAGCGTAGTGGGCTGGGCCAGCACAAATTTCCTGTATCATAGAAACCTGTAAATATCCAATATAATCTAACAAAAACCAGAAGCTAGTATTTTATATGATTTCATGGAAACAATAACTGTAAGCTTTTATTAGTAGCTTTTAAAAAATTACTTTTGACTTTTTCTTCTTTTAGTGTTTTCTGGTTAAAGATACGGATTGATGGAAAAAAAAAAAAAGATTGCATCTCTCCTAAAATACCCCCCTCTCTTTCTTAAAAATCCAAAGTAATACTTTTTAAATTGTCCGAGTTTGTCGCTAAAATGGTTGGGCCTGGACCGTCCTTAGAATTCTTTGGAAATAGAGTTTTTAATCACTGTGTCGCCGGACTTGTGCTTAATACCTGCTTAATCTTTCTCAAATATTGCTTGTTCTGGATCATCACTGTTACGGGTTAAGTGATTCCAAGTGCCAATAACTCCAAATTATGTTTAATATCCCTTTTTTTCTAGATTGTTCAATGGTTTTGTTAAATATATTTTCCAGACACCTCCCCCCTAACAATTGATTCTTTTTTAAAGAAAGACCCCTGAGCATAAAAAAAAAAAATATATATATATATATATATATATATATATATATATATATATATATATATATATATATATATATATATATATATATATATGTGTCCCCTTTGATATGATAGCACTTAATGTGGTGGTGTACAGTAAATCACTCCCCAACTGTAGCCCTTAAAAAAAACTGTGTTTGTGGCAGCATACCTTAACGTCAACTGGAGTATCTTTCCTCAAAGTCGTTGTTCTACTCGACTGTTTAACGTGATTAAAACCGTGAATCTTCAACAGTTAGAAAAAAAAAAATACCTAAAAAGGTATTTTCATTCATCTCAGTGTCGGTCTAGGAAAATACTCCAGTTGAGGTTTGGATTTGCTGTGTGTTGGAATGTATACATGTTGCGTGTGTGCGTGTGTGCGTGTGTGCGTGTGTGTGTGTGTGTGTGTGTGTGCGCGTGTGTGCGTGTGTTTTGCGCCGTTTGGCTTATAGCGTTTTTCTTGGTAAAGGACGGTGTTGCTTGATGGTACTAGTAATCTCAGGAACGTTATCAGACAGACATACTTCTGCCTCACGCTGGGAGCGGACTGGGAAGGACAGGGCAGGGATGTCACAATGGCCAGGGACTTCCTTGGATTAGGGAGGAGAACTGTAAACGCTCCCTGAAGAGCTCTGCCGAAACCTCGGAATCTCCCCCTCCCGTTTTCTCAAACCCTATATCTCTTCGGCGCACAGGACAGGGAACGTGTGAGATCCAGGCAACCGGATCAGGAAGTTCAGTCGATTCCAAAAGGGTGGGGGTGGGGGGGATTACGTGACAAGGCTTGCAATCGTGAGGAAATGGATCCCATAAAAAGGATTTGGAAATGGAGGTGTGTATGTGACCGAGGGTGAACAGTTCTACTTCCTGTTTCTAATCTCTGTCTCTCGGTCTCCTCAGACATCGATGTCCAGTCCTTCTTCAGTGTCCTCCCAGTAACCCTCATGCAGTCCAGCTCAGTTCTCACGCGGTCTCAATCCGCAGCAGTTACAGTAGTTCAGAAACAAAACCTATAGGCCAGACTGGGCCCATCTGTAGTAACAGTTAAGAAGCCATATCAAACAGAAAAGCCTTGTGTTGGAGGAAGTGGGATGGTTGGAAAAGGAATACTTAGAAATGTTGTCTTTAGTTTAGAATAGGGCAATAGGGTGTTCTCTGTGTGTGTGTGTGTGTGTGTGTGTGTGTGTGTGTGTGTGTGTGTGTGTGGGTGTGGGTATGGGTGTGATTGTCCTAGATGTTTTTATCTCTCGTCTACTTCCTGTATCCTTCGGGGGTCGGTATTGGTTACCCCTGGCGATAACCAATCAGTTCTTGCGTTGCAGTAATTAAGAAAATTGTGTTCAAGAATCTTCCTCTGGTTGGGCTAAAGAGTGTTTACGCCCAAAGCGTTGGGGCAGTTCGACTTGATATACAAGCTTGTGTGAGAGGGCATCGTATGCATGTGTGTAAATCACTGTAAACCCATCCTATATATTTTCACATGGAAAATGGGTGTGTAACTCAAATGAATGTTTCGATGCTGTGGCCGGCCAAGAAGCTAGGTGAAGGTAGAGACAAGATGGCTACCGTCCTCAATGGTAAAACTGTTAAAATTGTCTGAACTGTTTTGATTCGCTTCACTTTATTTTAATTTGTTTGCCCCACTACAAGCACTCTTAAGACTTTGTCTTAAGGGTATTTAAAATCCCATATTGTTATACTTTTGTTATGAATCCAAACCTGATTAATTGAAAGGTTAAGTATGTGACCAGATCCTCAGATTGGGCTATGCTCAGTTACCCAATTGCTTTCGGATCCTTTCTAATCTGTGTGTGTGTGTCTAAGAATGCAACATTGTCAATGTTATCGTACTATTATCAATTGTTGTCACTGATACCTAGTCCAAAGAATGTCAAAGGGAGGAGAAACGCCAGCGGAACAGGTGAAGGAAGGAAGGAGGGAAGGAAGGAAGGAAGGAAGGAAGGAAGGAAGGAAGGAAGGAAGGAAGGAAGGAAGGAAGGAAGGAAGGAAGGAAGGAAGGAAGGAAGGAAGGAAGGAAGGAAGGGGTTGTTAGGGTCTTAGACTTAAGTTTTACCCATAACGAACACATACACATTCACAAGGTTTATTATGGCAGTATTCTGTGTGAAATGGTGCTATGTTTACCTGTGTGAATGTCTACTCCCCGGTCATGAACTGTTATAAACTCCCCTCATTTTAACCCAAAGTCAATGGTAACTGAATATTTTTGCAGTAAGTAGTAATGTCCTGCCTATGTGTATCTTTCTCCCTGGTAAATTAGAAAATAAAAGCAATTTCAAATACCAAAATTGCGTGGCGCGTTTCCCTCCAGTTCCTTTCAAATCAAATGTTAATCATTTGGGAATGCCCACACATTTCCAAACTGAACAGACGGCACACGTACACGTACACCTTTTTCACTTGAACTTTCTTTATTACAAGTCAACCGAACAATATCAAAACGACACACATTTCCAATTTCAGTCCAACCTGCCGAAGCAAATTTCTACTCCCATGAAGTAAGTCAATCACTGCCACTGCACACAGTGACTGCTCTGTCCCTGTGTATTGATCTAACAACAGAAACCATGCCCATTAAATATCATCAAACAACCTTAAGGCATTGCAATATAGACGTATTGACATGGCAACCTCTGTTTTCATAAAAACTGCAAGTAGAACAGAGCAAGCACACATTGTTACTGAACAACCTTTTAAAAGCACTGCAGATAGCTATCCGAATTACACTGAGCTATCCTTGGAGGCAACGCATTGCGATCAAGTAATGGAAGGAGGTTCGGGGCATCAACCAATCGATGCCTGCCACGTCCTTCTCATTCAAATCAGATCGATATACCATGCCATGCATTGGACCGTAATGTCTAAACCCCTATCCAGGCACTATGAGATCCACCAAGACCCGGGCCCACACTACCCATAGCGACACCTCACTGGAGACTATAGAATCATCTCTTCACACACCAAGGGATATCATCTATGGCTTACACACTCTACTGAAACAGTGTTGGAAACAGTCTATCAATCCTCTTAGCAACCACATCTGTCCATTTGATAATAGACATAAAAACTAAATCCAGCCATTATACTCCACTTCCTGCCCATCACAGTGTGCAGTTTGTCTCTCCTACAACTTCTCCCCAAGTCCTCCCAAAAAGATTAGGCACAGATACTGCTTTTGTAATATGGCTACTGTCCATCCCACCCTCTGATGGTTTCTGATGACGTTGTTATTGTCGGCCAGTGTAAACTGTGTCAGACTGATCGCCCAGATATCAGATAATGGAGTCTGGGTGCTGCAGTAAGCAAAAAGGCATGCTGCTGGAATATACTCACACAGATCGATACACTGAGGGAGAGATGAAGGACGATACAGCTGATTTAGATGTCAGTGTGTGTGTTGTGTTGTGTTGTGTTGTGTAGGAGAGATAGTTGTTAGTTTGTTAGTGTGAATTGAAGGGACACATACACGTTGATATTTAGAGGTTGTGTGTTAGTAGTTCTGTGCCGTGTGTACGTTGTACGTATGTGTGAATGTAAATATCTGCTTGTGTGTCCGTGATGGCTATTGTGTTTATATGGTTAATTCATGTTTTAGTGCATACAGCTTTATATATTTATGAACCTGTGTGTGTTTGTGCGTGCGAGTGTGTGTGTTTAAAGTGTGTGTGTGTGTATTCTCAGACAGTGTCATAGTCCAGGAAGACATCTGCGGTGCTGAGGAGTAAGGGCTGGGTGGGGGCAGTGGTGCTGCCAACGGAGCTCAGCCTCTGTTGCATCGCCCTCTGCTGGTTGGGAGGAGCACGGACACTGCTCAGGGCCAGGTATTCCTGAGTGGAAAAAATAAAAACAGACCCATTTTTTTCCTCGCATAAACAAATAAAATTGACTTTTATTTTCTATCGGCACATTATCTGCGGGGAAGGTAATGAGAGAATGACACTGGCACTTGACTGAGTTGGAGACCTCGTGTAATTCAGATAAGATTCGTTATGAATTGAAGTCGGCTCCATTTAAAGGATGTGTATAATATGAACACAGGGAACCCTTTACACACGTTCTTAGTGTTCTCTGCCAGCAGCAGCTCTGTCCTCTCCACTAGCTTCCTGAAGGGCGGCCTCTTCAGTGGGTCTTGACTCCAGCAGCACAACATCATCTCATAGCTAGAGGACACGCACACGCACACGCACACGCACACGCACACACACACACACACACACACACATATGCACACATAATAAGACACTTAGGGATAGTTTATGAAAACGGAAAAACACATTTGGGGTTGAAACAAAGCCATAGAGAAGGGATCTGATCATGAATTAACAACACACACACACACCCTCACACACACACCTACACACACATACTCGGAGACTCACATCTCATTGGGAGCAAAGTCTGGCTTGTTCATCGTGTGTCCATCCTGGATCATGCTGTAGAACGCTGAGCCCACCTGCATGCCTGGGTACGGACTGTTACCTGCACACACACACACACACACACACACACACACACACACACACACACACACACACACACACACACAGTCAAACACTGTAAAACCTGATTGGAATATCATACTTGTCCACCTCATCACTAGGCTAAAGTTATCATCATTTTTTCCGAAAAACGGGAATTCTAAAACTCGTAAAAAAAAAAAAAAGATCCCTTTAAATGAGTATCAACAACTAGAGAGGAAAAAACAACAACACGGCCAGGATGAAGACATCCCTGGGGGAACGGGAACGTCTGTTTTACCGAGAGAGAAGATCTCCCAGAGCAGGATGCCGTAGGACCACACGTCGCTCTCGAAGGTGTACACGCAGTCGAAGATGCTCTCCGGGGACATCCACTTCACGGGCAGGCGAGCCTGCAGAGAGAACACCACGGAGGCATAGAGCTAGTCAACCTAGAATGGACACGTTGTATAACCACACTGGGTTTCCAGGAGGTTGCATAGCGGTTACAAAATGATTATTATTATTATTATTCCTCTTATTATTATTATTATTATTATTCTAATGGAACCTAGACTAGAATGGATGTTGCCGTCTTCCTTCCATTTGATGGTTGACTTTTAAAACCAGTTCAGGGTGAGAGAGAGAGAGACAGAGAGAAAAGTAGAGATAGACGGAGACAGAGCCAGAGAAAGAGAGAAACCGAGAGAGAGAGAGAGAGAGAGAGAGAGAGAGAGAGAGAGAGAGAGAGAGAGAGAGAGAGAGAGAGAGAGAGAGAGAGAGAGAGAGAGAGAGAGAGAGAGAGAGAGAGGCAGGAAAAGAAAGAGATGAAATAGATAGAGGCCAAGAGAGAGAGAAAAGGACAGAGAGAATGAAGACTGAGAGGTGTTGGCAGAAAGGAGAGAGCGATGAGAGAGAGAGAAAGAGAGAGAGAGAGAGAGAGAGAGAGAGAGAGAGAGATGAGGAAGGAGGACTAGGAGTTAGAGACAGCAGGGAGGAGGGGACTCACGTTGCCTCTGAGAACGTAGTTGGCATCCCTGGTGATGTCTCGGGCCAGGCCAAAGTCACAGATCTTAGCCACGCGGCCCTTAGTCAGCAGAACGTTCCTGGCTGCCAGGTCTCTGTGGATACACTGCGCTCACACACACACACACACATACACACACACACACACACACACACACACACACACACACACACACACACACACACACACACACCATTAACAAATCAGTATATGACATTGAGTTTCGGTAAATTGAGGTAAGATACTAACACACGCACCATTAACAAATTAATATATGAAGTTGCCACCAATTTTGGGAATCTGTGATACAAAGCGCGCACGCACACACACACACATACACAAACACACAGTCTACAGTAGGTTATTACGTTCTTGGACGTGATGTACTATCTGCCTTTTGCCACACACATACACAGACACAGAGTCAGCAGGTTCTTACATTGTTGGACGTAATGTACTCCCTGCCTTTTGCCACTCAAGCAAACACAGACACGCACACACACGTCTTTAAGAAATTAGAATAAAAGCACACACACTCACACAAACACACAAACACACCCACACACTCAGAGTCAGCAGGTTCTTACGTTCTTAGAGGTGATGTACTCCATGCCTTTGGCCACCTGGTAGGAGAAGCTAAGGAGGTCTTCTGTTTCCAGAGACAGATCGTCTATACTGTCTTCTGGAGACACACACACACACACACACACAAGCATACACAGACACACAAAGACACAGAGACACAGGAAGCAAGGGGATTCATATTTCACCATGATTTGATTGATTAAGTATTGGCAATTAACATGGCATATTCCTGACAATGTGACGAGAGTAGAGCCGTGAGGGGTGTGCTACCTGACTGAGATACTCTGCCTCTCTCCGATGGACGCATGGGTATGTAGCCTGTACCATTCCCTTCCCTGCTGTACGATCACAAACACACACACACACACACACACACACACACACACACACACACACACACATCGACAAAACATCCTGTGTTAGAGCTTCGTCACTTAAACACACACACACACACACACACACAACACACAGACATAAGTGTGCACTGTAAACTTTTCTCTAGTGTGTGACATACAGTATGTTGCAATGCACAAATGCACACACACACACTTACCTGTCTGGTTCCAACTGATTGATGTTGCGGTAGTAGCCATCACCGGTTTGACAACTCAAATAGGCCTCCCTCTTCCTGCGCAGGAAGTTGAGCAAGTCACCATAGCAACAGTACTCTGTGATGACCAGGGTGGGCCCTGACAGTGACAGGAAACCAGTTGACATTTAAATCATCTTAGAATGTTCACACACTGGCAGCCGACAAGCGGCACCAACTGTCAAACATCCGACAAGCGGTGAAAAAAACGATGAATAAAAAAAGAAATCCCGTTTTAGAATATGTGATGAAGAAAACACACTTGTCCCCCTTAGTCTCATTGTTTATTCCATGCATTGGATGAAGTTTATTTTAAGTCATGATTGTAACCCAGATTTGCAAATAACATAATAATCTACCCATAAGTCAATTGAAGATAGGGAAGACCTGTCAAAGCAGCTGACTAAGGCTTTTATGTATTTGAAATTGGAATGGGGGCTATACTTTGCAAACCCTTGAGATCACCCTGCCTTTCTCACCTCCAACAGTGCAGGCCCCTAGCAGGTTGACGATGTTGACGTGGTTGCCAAGGTAACTGAGCACTTTCAGCTCTGACATCAGCGCCTCCTTCTCCGTGGTGTGGGCACTGGCTGGGGGTGACATCATCACGACATCATCAACACCACGTTACACGTTAGCCAGCTTAGTAACCATGCAACCAGGCTGAGAACGTGAGACATTATCCATAAACTGAACACACACACACACACACACACACACACAACATAGGTTCAAATGAACATGCATACACACACACACACAATATAGGTTCAAATGAACATGCACACACACTTACGTTTCAGCATCTTGACGGCGACTGTCATGACAGTGTCCGCAGAACTCAGGCCATAGGCTGTGGCCATCACCACCTTACCGAAGGCCCCGGAACCCAGGATCTTACCTGGCGAGGGAACACACACACATTTGACCCACCTACAAAGCCTCTCTCTCTCTCTCTCTCTCTCTCTCTCTCTCTCTCTCTCTCTCTCTCTTGCTCTCTCTCTCTCTCTCACTGCACACACACATAACGTCAGCTTCATACCTAAGCGTAGCTTCTTTCGGGGGAACTCCCACTTGAGGTCATACGGCAGCTGGGTGGGATCAATGTAGATGTAGTTGTTGCCATGGATACTCTCAATCACTTTCCATTGGATCTGGAACTTGGGTTTCTGGTAGGGAAAGGTTAGGATGAGAAACTTTCCACACCAGATCACGTCCACTTTAATAGACTGGCTCATACTCCTTTCTAAATGAATAATTTCTATAAATTAATAAATTCAAAAAATGTTAAGTAATTAACGTAATTCCCACCACTGATTAATACATATATAATATAATATAAGTACAATACATACAATAAGTCAAACAAAATAAACAAACAAAAAATATATATATATATATATATATATATATATATATATATATATATATATATATATATATATATATAAATATATATATACATTACTGTGCAAAAGTTTTAGGCAGATGTGAAAAAATGCTGGCAAAAATGTGAAAGCAAAGAGTGGTCACAGCAAATATTGTTTGATTTAGATTGTTCATTTGTTCATTCACTTTGCATTTAGTTCATTGATAAAAACAAACTATCAACACTTCCATTTTTGAAAGCATTCTTACTTTACACACCTAAGTAAAACTTTTGCACAGTACTGTATATATATATATCTTTTTGGGAGACTTATTTGCTGTATTTATTTATTATCTGTTTTGTTATGACAGGCTAAGACAGAAGCTATGGGCGGGGGGGGGGGGGGGGGGGGGGGGGGGGGGGGGTGCAGCACGGTTCTCTGTTCACCTGCAGGTATTTGTAGAGCAGCACGACGAGAACTAGGCTGAGCGCCAAAGCAGTAACGACCACTCCCGTCAGCAGTGGAGTGAACAGCTGGTGAGGCACCGTACGCTCTGCAGACAGAGAAGAAACCAAACGCAAATAATACCAACATTATAGGACTGATGGATAGGACAAATCAATCAGACATTATAGGACCGATGGATAGGAAAAATCAATCAGACATTATAGGACCGATGGATAGGAAAAATCAATCAGACATTATAGGACTGATGGATAGGACAAATTAATCAGACATTATAGGACCGATGGATAGGAAAAATCAATCAGACATTATAGGACTCATGGATAGGACAAATCAATCAGATATTATAGGACTGATGGATAGGACATATCAATCAGATATTATAGGACTCATGGATAGGACAAATCAATCAGATATTATAGGACTGATGGATAGGACATATCAATCAGACACTATAGGACAGATGGATAGGACATATCAATCAGACACTATAGGACAGATGGATAGAACAAATCAATCAGACATTATAGGACTCATGGATAGGACAAATCAATCAGACATTATAGGACTTCTGGTACTATAGAACGTGACAACTGTTCATACAAGAATAGTCCCGGTTTAAGTCCAAAAGAGATATCTACTAATTGAAGACATGCACACCTTTGCAAATGACAAAGAATATCGTAATGCTTTTAAACCAATCAAATCGTTTAGAAGTGAAATAGCTAAAGTGAGTAAAATAGAGTGAGAATGAATATGAAATATGACCCTATGACAAATATAAAAGACAAAACTGAACGAGTTTAAACCATCGTAGATAAAGAGATGACATAGATACAACTTACAATCAAAAGATCAAACTAAACACAGCTGTGTTTTAGTTTATGAAAAATGTGTTTTTGGGACACGCGCACAGGAAGTCCCTAAACTGGTGTACAAGGTAGCTTCAAATCTAACCCGACTGGGGCTAGAAGTAGCATGCATGTGTACGCTTCAGAACTAGAAGCTGCCCCCCCCTCCCCACGACCAACCCCCCCCCCCCCCTCCCCCCTCTACTTGTGTTTTTCGACAGCACTCTTCAATATTTCATGCTTGCGGTAGCTCAGAGGTAGCAGTGCACGTTAGCCTCGTATTAGAACAGACTATAACCGTAACGACAGAGCACGCCACCTTTAGCTTTCTGCAGATCCACCTAAAGGCACACCCCACTAGGCCAGCTTGTCACTGCAGCACAGTCACTATCAGGACTTCGAGCTTGGTTTGAGATCCAACCATTTTCCACTGAAACGTAAACCTGGGACAGATCTACCACACAAAGAGCGACTACTTTAAAACCCCAGAGCTTTCAAACAGAGGCCAAGGCAGCTGGTTTGGGTGGGACATCGGAGGGCCAACCGTTTGCTGTTTGTTTATACGCCACGGATTAGCCTGCACGGATAAATCCTGTCTGAATAGTCAGCATACACTAATCCCAGTCAATCTGCACACAGTGAAAAACCCACCTGACCACCATAGATACAGTGTGTGTGTGTGTGTGTGGGGGGGGGTATTTCAATGCGTGAGTGAATGTCAGTGAGCACAAGGGTGTTGCCAGTTAAAGTTCACCATACAGCATGTTTAAGCAAGTGTGAACGTGGGTGTGTGCATAGCCTTTTGTATTTGTGTGTGTGTGTGTGTGTGTGTGTGTGTGTGTGTGCATGTCTGTGTGTGTACGCATAGTGTGTGTGTGTGTGTGTGTGTGTGTGTGTGTGTGTGTGTGTGTGTGTGTGTGTGCATGTCTGTGTGTGTACGCATAGTGTGTGTGTGTGTGTGTGTGTGTGTGTGTGCATGTCTGTGTGTGTATGCATTGTGTGTGTGTGTGTGTGTGTGAGAGTGTGTGTGTGAGTGTGTGAGTGTGTGTCTCACCTCTGATAGAGAACAGTGTGTAGGCCTGCTCTCCCTGTGCCGTGGCCACACACTCCAGGGTGTTGTAGAGCGCGTGCTCCTTGCTGATGTTCAGTCGGCTCTCCACCTCGCTCCTCCCGAAGGCCGAGTTCGACACGGTCACCGTGGCCACCTCCGCAGGCTCCCATTGGCTGGCGTTGACCAGGTGTGAACACCTACAGAGCGACAGCAGGACAGAGTGAAACACTCATCACCCACTTTTCCTCTTCTTTTTCCCTCCCTTCGATCAGCTGCACTTTTCTCTCCGTCCCAATTCCCCTTCTCTCTTTTCATTTCTCTCCTCTCCAAGTCTTTCTTTTTTTTTTTTTTACTTTTCCTATATTTATACATTTATATTCTGCATGACATGGCAAATCTGTTCTGGAGCAATATTTATGGAGTATTCAGCTTGGTCTGTCATTGCCCTTTGGCGTCAAGGTATTTATTTTGCTCTCTAACAGTGGATCCGTGGTTCAAGCCCTGCCTGTTCCCCTTACCGTGTGTGAGGTGGCTCACAGTAGTACCAGCTTATCTGCGGGGCTGGGTAACCGGTGGCAACACAGCGTACCTGTCCGTCAACTGGCCCTTCTTGGGAAATAATGACTGGCTTACCTAGGAAGAGAGAGAGAGAGAGGGAGATAGGAAGGGAGGGAGAGAGAGAGCGAGAGAGATAATAGAGGGGGGAGAGAGTGAGAGACGGAGACAGAGAGATATTTACATGGGGGAGGGGGGTTTACTACAACGACAAAAAAAAACAACTATCCATATACTATTTGTTAGGTGGACATATTCATCAAAGAGGTTATTTCAAGTGAAATAGTGATGTAAGTGAACGTGTCTCACAGTTCACGTAGACTGTAAAGGTTTGATTCACGGTGGCATCTTCGTGGCTGGCAGAAAAGCTGTAGACCCCTCCCTCTGAGCCATGCACCCTCACCAGCCTCAGCTCACTCACGTACCTGAACGCCCCCCCCCAAAAAAAACACACACATAGATTGGCTGTTTGTCTACAGGAAGCCTGCGGGGTGGAAACATTGCACAGGAACCGAAGGTTCTGGGTTATTTTCATGGCTTCAAGTTTGTTGTGTGTGTGTGTGTGTGCGTGTGAAGTGTGAAGTGTGATGAGTGTATGTATGTTTCAGCGTACGTTGGCGTCAAACGGCACGCTGTATAAGTGAAGAAATATCCATTTGTTCAGTCTGATAGGAAATTTTATTTAAAAGGAATGATTGTTGCTCAAAATACCATTTATGAACCATATAGACCCTCTATGAGAAGAATCCGAATCCACCAAAACTCAGGTAAAAATTACTAATATGATAAATTGTTACTTAGGATCACCCAGATCTTTGTTTAGCGTTCATTATTTAAAGTTACTGTATTCAGGCCAGCACAAATACTATCAAACCAAACACTTTGTAACTTTTTTTCTTTTTTTTTACAATAACAATGGAGTGGATTGTATTGGATTGTATTACTATGTTCTGTCATGATGATGATAGAACCATGTGACTGACACGTGGTAAATGACGGAAATAAAAGTGAAATAATATTATAAATAAACGGTAAATCATGTTATGTTAAAATGTTTTGTTGAGGTTTGGCTAAACTCTCAAAGGCTTAGTGAAATGAAAAGGTATAGTGACATAGCTGTAACTTTTAACAATGCATACGCAGATCAGCACAATTGTTCTCTCACTTAACATGCATCAACATTCTTTGACGTTAACCAAGGTTACAAACAAAGAATTACAATTTAATTGTCATTTTATTTAAAAACCTAAAATTATTCAAGAATAATTCGTTTTATAGGGTGACATAGAATTGTTAACAAGGCAACCCTTTAAGTAGAGCTAGTTCAAGCAGGAAACTCAGACATCAGCAATAATCCACAATAAAATAGATCTTCCCATATGCCCTAGTACTAGTATAATGTCTTTTTAAAATACAGTTTGAACATGACTCCACTTCCATTGTTGTTGCTCACCGTTGCTGCACACCAACGTCTACCCCAGACTACACCTACTTTGGGTCTGTTAGTTGCCGGGGAAAACTAAATTAAGAGCAGCAGACCCTTGACGCCAACTTTAAATGTATGATCATTTTAAACTAAATAGACTGTTTAACATATTCGTAAGTTCTCCTGCCTGAACTGTTTTGATCACACTTTTCCGACTACTTTTATGTAACACAAAAAATGATTGGCTTTCCAATCATTTCTATAAGTCTGTTTTCTTTTTCTTGACAGGATCCCCTTAATGATGTCTCTAGACAAATTAAATTAGTGGGAATAAAATGCCGTTGATTTGCACCTTCAAGGTGACTGATTAACCTGTTTTTCTTACTGTTTTAACTGAAGGCTTTGTGAGGCTCGGAGTGTTGCAAGCCGTATCTGCTGTTGCTGTTTCTGTTGTAACGTTAGTAATACTGATTATCATAAGTACGTTTGCAATTTCAATCAATTTCAACTATACACTATGGCACTTTGCAATATTTATACATATATAAAAAAAAGAATAGATATTAAATATTAAATAATCAACTGTGATCAATAATGATCTGTTTTGTTGTTTCTCTCTCTCTCCCACACACACACCCACACACACACACAAACAGATGTGTGCGTAAAACAAGAGGCATTCACTTTGAGAAAAGACATGGAAAGTATAGAAGACAAGATGCAGATCTCTGCAAAGAAAATCACAGCACTTGGTATGATAAAAAGTCAATCTAGCCTATTAGCTTCATGGTGAAAAAGGGTACCCGGTGTGGACTGAGGCAAAACATTTCGGTTTCTTTTTTCAACAATTACGTGTGATCTGGTACACCGCAGAGTAACGCGCAGAAGCAAGTGTTGATTCTGCTAAAACACATTCAAAACACAACCATTTCTTATTTGTAATGAATGTGCTTTTTTTTTGGTCACCAAGAGCGTGCCAGTTCTGAAGGATGGCGGTATTTCAACTCTAGTTTGTACCTTGTCGCGGCGGGGAAAAAATCGTGGAAGGAGAGCAGCCAAGACTGCATTGGGAGAGAAGCCAGTCTGACAATTATAAATAGTTTGCAAGAACAGGTGAGGGGAATGCATTGGTTCAAAAAAGACTTCACTCACTGCTTTTTGAAAACAGCTGCTTACTCCAAAGGAACATTATCTTGTTTTTCATTGCAGACTTTTTTTTAAAGCCAGCAAGAAAAAAAAGATCATATTAAAAACACAATGTTTTTCCTGCAATTCATTTAGAAGTTTTTTTTAAATGTGTGACTGTAAAGGAGATACTTGATGATTTATTCCGTGTATAAAAAAGTTAAGTGGGAAGTATGAGTATGCTAAATAACCGTTTTTAAAATGATTTATCTAACAGGACTTTCTTCTCAAAATCGTTGAAAGTGAGGTCTGGGTTGGTTTTCCTACTGAAGAAAATTCACCATCAGTAAATAGGTATGAGACCAGATCATTGTAATGTACCTTCCAACCATTGTTATTTCGGGTTTAAACAAAATATTAACGGCAAGTGCAAAACAAAATTGATTCAAATGTCTTAATAACTTCCACGAGTGCTTCATAATTTAATACATCCTATCCTATTAAACAAATAAAAAAATATTGCGTTACCAATCATTTCTTTTCATTTTATACGTATATATACTAAGATCTATGATATCTGGTTGCAGGACATTTGAGACGGATCGGTGCGCTCAATCTTTCTCTTATATGAGTCCCAAGCTCGCACAGATCACTGAAGGTGAAGGATGTACAGTACAACGACCATTTATTTGTGAGAAAGTCGCATACCAGTAGGAAGTGCCTATGAAGAAACTACAAGAGCATTGTAAAAAAAAAAAGATACATCGTATATGTAACTTGAAACCTAAATATCTAGTGACGCTGTAATATTTTCTCCGTTTCTTTGTTTTGTTAAACTTTCATCTGTAACATTTGAATATCTAAATTGTCTAAAGTGTTTTGTTGAACAATAAACGGTGATTAAAGTCAAATGTTTAGGAGTTCTGTGGACTTGTGTAACTGCTTTGCAATAAACAATGTAAATGGGAAGCACATAAGAAAAACTTTGTGAATACTAATGGAAAAATGGAAAAGATTTATTTAATTTATACTTTGATAAACTATGTGAAACACTATTTTAAACATGAAACAGGTATTCAATGTAAACTTGAATAACATAATTGTAGGTAACAAAATTGAGAAAAATTATTTAATGGCTATGCGTGTGTGTGTGCGTGTGTGTGCGTGTGGGTGTGTGTATGCGTACATGCACATGCTCAACACGTGTGCATGTTTTAACCCTAATACTACGCTCCAAGCACCTGTATGTGTTGCGCTGCACGGTGATGACGTGCTCGGAGGTGTTGCGGAGCGTCTTCCCGTTGTGAGCCCAGGAGATGGTGCTGGGTCTGGGGTAGGACTCAAACTCTACCCTGAGGCTTAGACTCTCCCCTTCTCTGACCTCCAACTGGCTAGGCCTTAAGCTCTCCTGGACACTGATGAAGCCTCTTTCTAGAAGAGAAGCAGTGACAAACTCTATACATGTGACAATGCACAGCGCTAGTCAGTAATTATTCAGCGGTCCCCCACAGAACAACAAAACAATTACGCACAAGGGCACATAGGCAAACATACCGACACAAAACGCTAAACAAACACATTCACACACAGACACACAGACACACAGACACACAGACACACAGACACAAAGCAAATACCTAATGAAAAGAAACACAAAGAAACACGTGATATTCAGGTGAAGATGCAAATGAAATTTGCATGATCTCCGGCTAAACACACACACACGCACACACACACACACACACACACACACACACACACACACACACACAAACACACACACACACACACACACACTCACCGTGGACATCCAGATGCAGCGCTGCAGTGGTGGTCCCTCTTTCATTCTGAACATGGCATTGGTAGGTGCCCGAATCGGATTGGTTGACTGAGGTGATCCACAGGGAGGTAGACCGGTGGTAACCACGGGAACCGAACAGAATGTGGGAGGTCTGGGATTCCAAAGGACTCTAGAAGGAAAACATTTTTAAGTTTAAGGTTAGTTTAATATTAGTGCATGTGGGTCATAACAGCCATGTCCAAAATTTGAAAATGTGAAAATGTAACTGAAAAAACAGGAAGCACGGGGAGACTATGTTGTTGATGACAATGAGCTGTTGGATTTATATCAGCCTACCCACCTGGTGTTTACACCTTTTTTAATCCTATTATGGAATTAATTAGCCATAAACAGTGTACCACATACTCCTTGTACTCATCTACGTGGCATACCACTCCCCCTACCTCTTCTGACTACAGTCAGGCAAGTCACATAAAACAAACACGCTTTTGAGGAAGTGGATTTTTCGACCCCTCAGAACCGGGTTAATAATAAACCTCGATTTGTTTACTGACTTTATAAAAATACAAAACGATAGTCTGTTCCCGGTAGGAAGGAAACCCGACAAGGAAAACCTATTTTCCCGCTAATGGTAGAGTTCCCCACCGCTGCGCTGGGGAAGTCCCATTTGAGGCTGAAGTCGGGGTTGACGTTGGTGGAACTGCAGGTCAGTTCAAACTTCTCTCCTCTCCTCAGGATCACGTTCTCTGTCTGGGACAGCACAACCACGGGGCGCCTCTTGGGGACTGGCAGAGGAGAAGAAAGAGAGGAGCAGGAGGAGGAGAAAAGTTAGCTGATGAAGATAGAGGAGGCACTAGTAGTGTACCAAACACACTGCATTGGGGTTAAAATGAAGAAACAGGGACATTTCGCGTTATAATAAAACACAATTTATACGAAAAGTTACTTTTCCCAGGAGGATACTTTGTGACCAGCAGGGCATAGCCTGTGCATTCTTAGTTGCAGTGTAGAACAGACATGTGTTAAGAAGGAAACAAGAGGCTGATATTGATTTGACAGTTAACACACACACACACACACACACACACACACACACACACACACACACACACACACACACACACACACACACACACACACACACGCGCGCGCCGCTGGTACAAAACAGTTGTAACACTAGAGGGCAGCTGTCCAACACTTGGCGGTGTTTTCCACAAAGCAGCTTTAGCCCTTTATTCCTTTGTCCTTTCCCTTCTGCTCAACTACCAGGCGGATGTCTGCGTTCATAATAATAATAATAATAATAATAATAATTCATTTTATTTATATAGCGCTTTTCTAAGAGCCAAAGACGCTTTCCAGAAAAAGAATAAAGCGTTATTTCCCTTCTTCATTAATATTACCGTTATGAATGTGAATCCGTTCATAACCTCAGCCATCTCTCTCTCCTTCCCTCTTTCTCTTGTCCCGAAGTCTCTCCTTTCCAGAGTTTCCCTCTCACACTGTTTCACTCCCCCTGCTTAGCACGGCCATCACATTACGCAGTACTGGATGCTTCCAAGCATCAAATGTCGTTCTCCCTCTCTCCCTCTACTTCTATCTCCTTGGCTCTTTTTCTCTCTCCCCCCACCCTCCTAATTTCTTTTCTTTTCTTTTGCTTTAGCTTTCTCCAGGGTCAAACTCCTCTCTCTTCCTCTCTCCTTTTTCTCCCTCTCCTCTTCTACCAGCATGCCTTTCTTTCATAGGCACCACCTCTCTTCATGGTCTGACTCCCCTCCTCCTTAACATTATCATTACTGGACATCAGAAAGAAGGAAAGCATCCTTCTAGGCTAAAAGTCCCTCTCTCTCTCTGTCTCTCTCTGTCTCTCTTTTTCTATTTCTTTTTCTCTCTCTCTCTTTCTCTCTGCCTCTCTCTCTCTCTCTCTGTTTCTTTCTGCCTCTCTCTGTGTCTCTCTCTCTTTTTGTCTCTCTGTTTCTCTCTCTCTCTCTCTCTGCCTCTCTTTTTCTCTTTGTTTCTCTTTGTCTTTCTGTTTCTCTTTGTCTCTTTGTCTCTCTCTCTCTCTCTCTCTCTCTCTCTCTCTCTCTCTCTCTCTCTCTCTCTCTCTCTCTCTCTCTCTCTCTCTCTCTCTCTCTCTCTCTCTCTCTCTCTCTCTCTCTCTCTCCCTCTCTCTCTCCCCCTCTCTCTCACTCACCCAGTAGTACGTCCACAGTGTACTGGTTGGACTTCACGGCGACTCCGCCCAGCTCGCCTGCACACACGTAGCAGCCCTCGTACTCCTTCCTGGTGTCACTGATGACGATGCCTCGCTCGGGGTGGCTGTGGTAACGCAGGTCGGGGGGCAAAGGTTGTCCGTCGCAGGTCTGTAAGGTCACAGCGGTGATCTCGGGGTCGGTGACCTGACAGGGTAGGCTGCAGTTATCCCCGACACGGACCAGAAGGCCGTTCACCATGGTGCGCTGGAATGCATTCTGGGTGTCTGGGAGTAAGAGAGAGAGAGTGAAAGAGAGAGGGAGTGACAGAGTGATATAGAGAGGGAGTAACAGAGGAAAGAGAGAGGGAGTAACAGAGTGAAAGAGAGAGGGAGTGGAAGAGAGAGTAGGGTTAGGAGAGGGAAGAGATGTTTATAATACAGGGAGATGGTATGTTCACACACACACACACACACACTAGCCCCTCCTACCTTTCACATAGACGTAGATACACACTAGCCCCTCCTACCTTTCACATAGACTTGGACACACACTAGCCCCTCCTACCTTTCACATAGACATAGACACACACTAGCCCCTCCTACCTTTCACATAGACATAGACACACACTAGCCCCTCCTACCTTTCACATAGACATAGATACACACTAGCCCCTCCTACCTTTCACATAGAGGTAGATACACACTAGCCCCTCCTACCTTTCACATAGACATAGACACACACTAGCCCCTCCTACCTTTCACATAGACATAGACACACACTAGCCCCTCCTACCTTTCACATAGACATAGATACACACTAGCCCCTCCTACCTTTCACATAGAGGTAGACACACACTAGCCCCTCCTACCTTTCACATAGACGTAGATACACACTAGCCCCTCCTACCTTTCATATAGAGGTAGACACACACTAGCCCCTCCTACCTTTCACATAGAGGTAGATACACACTAGCCCCTCCTACCTTTCACATAGACTTGGACACACACTAGCCCCTCCTACCTTTCACATAGAGGTAGATACACACTAGCCCCTCCTACCTTTCACATAGAGGTAGACACACACTAGCCCCTCCTACCTTTCACATAGAGGTAGACACACACTAGCCCCTCCTACCTTTCACATAGAGGTAGACACACACTAGCCCCTCCTACCTTTCACATAGAGGTAGACACACATTAGCCCCTCCTACCTTTCACATAGACGTAGATAGAGCTTTGCTTCAGAGTGCCGTTGTTGACACACACGTAGCGACCCATGTGATTGGCCTGGGCGGACGCCACCTTGACGTACGCCACTGTCCCGCCTTCCTCCGTGGCCTCGCCCTCCAGCCTGCGTGCCCTGCCCCTCTGCCACCTCACCGCCCCCTGGGGGGCCGCGCCGGAACCGTCAGCACCGCCGCCTGCGCCGGCGTCGTCGTGGCAACGCAGCTCCAGCCTCCGGCCCCTGGGGACCACGACGTGGGGGCCGCCGGGAGAGATGACGGGCTTGGACCGCCCGGCGTGGGGGGGGGGGGGGCATGGGAAACCAAAGACAACCATGTGGGACCAGGTGGAACTAAATGTACGCGATAGCGATATAGATCACATAGATTAGATCATAACCACATAGGAAAATAAGCAAATTGTTTGGGGCTGGAAACCACAGCATAGAACAGCCAAGTATGGGTGAGGACAGGGTACAGAGGAGAACCAAGCAGAACCAAACCAAATAGAACAGAATAGAATAGAATAGATCAGAATAGTATGGAAGGGAATAGAGTAGGTCTGTAAGCTTGCCATGAGGACAAAACTTCTCAATGTATTTACTGTTGTTGTTAATCATCTGTATTGTATCTTTATGCCTTCAAAGCTGTCAGTAGAGAAAGT
>CM030176.1:4850400-4857900 GCA_017639675.1 Aplochiton taeniatus
CTTGTGAACATTCTAAATTCTAACGGACATTCTAAATTCTTATGAACATTCCAAATTCTTCTGTATATTGTAAATGATACTGACAGTGTAGATTCTGAATTTGCTGTTCTGCTGTATGTTCTTGATGTACATTCTCCATTCCTTGTTCTACATTTGACAGTGTACTGTGTATGTCCATGGTCAATAGTCCACTAGTATTTACATTCAACATTGCTGTTCCTTTGGAACTATACCGGAGACATTGTCATTTTGGTTTAGTCCTTCTGTTACGGCTTTACAGGGTTGTGAGATCTATACACAGTATCTTTCTACTAAACACGGGCTTGGATGCATGTCCACAGTGTGTATCCTTCCCCCAAATCACAATTATGGATTTGCAATTATGCAATCATGGAGTATTTAGGGAGAAAGATGAGACGTTTGAGGACATGTTTGTAAACAAAGGATAGAGACGGACCTGCATGGTAATTACCCATAACAGACCCCGGGGATTGGCACGGTGCCAAAATACATATCTGAGTAAGCTCATATCTCTGTGCGTCTAATTACAAATCTGCCGACGATCGTCATCATCTCTCTGGCTTAAACCCGATTAGCATCGGCTAGACGGTATTTACTCCAAACAGAGTATAGGGGGGTAGAGAGAGAGAGAGAGAGAGAGAGAGAGAGAGAGAGAGAGAGAGAGAGAGAGAGAGAGAAAGAATGAAAAAGAAAGAGAAAGAGAGAGAGAAAGAGAAAGAGAAAGAGAGAGGGAGCGGTAGAGAGAATGCTGGAGATTTTTGGAGACACGGGAAGAAAGAGAGATGGAGACGTACAATGAGGGAACTATTTTTGAAAACGGTGTTGAGATGGAGGGGCCAGATAAAGAGAGATCAGGGCTAAAGTGGCATCACGTGAACACAAAAACAAGAGCAGAAGGAGGACGAGAAGGGAGTCCGGTGGGAAGGGATGAAAAGAGAGCGAGCGAGGGAGAGCGAGAGGGAGGGAGGGAGGCTAAACGGGACGCAGTGGGAACCGACAGATGGAGGGAGAAACGACAACTAAGCACACTGATTTACATAAACAATCGAATCAAGGGAGCGAATTAGCTTGTAGTCAGTGTGCGTCTCCCTCTCTCTCCCTCTCTCGCGCGCTCTCTCTCTCTCTCTCTCTCTCTCTCTCTCTCTCTCTCTCTCTCTCTCTCTCTCTCTCTCTCTCTCTCTCTCTCTCTCTCTCTCCCTCTCTTTCTCTGTGTTTGTCCTGAATTAGTCTGTTTGTGCATGCTCATGCCTCAGAATGTTTTGAGCAGCTAGGTCTTATTTTTCCAAACATCGTTATGGCCAATAGTTGAGCAGACCCCTTGATGTATTTTATTGTGTGTGTGTGTGTGTGTGTGTGTGTGTGTGCGTGCGTGTGTGTGTGTGTGTGTGTGTGTGTGCGTGTGTTTGTGTGTGTGTGTGTGTGTGTGTGTGTGTGTGTGTGTGTGTGTGTCTGTCTGTCTGTCTGTCTCTATCTGCCTTTCCATGGATTCATCACATTCTGCATTCCCTGGGTCAATAACATGTATGAATGTATGAAGAGACCACTTAGCTGGCCAATGGCCATAAATGCATTAACTGTCCAGTGCCCATTAAAATGTACCCTATCCCTGCACAAAAACCGCAACACCAATCAAACAACCATGGCAGTTGATGAACTCAATGCCTCCAGCTACTTTCAAGATGGGATCAAGTTGCTGTGGTCAACCAATGTACGCTGTAGGCTGATGTAAATGTAAGTCTACTTACAATCTTACATCATGCAGCCAATGGTTTACACACCTATTATTATGCAAACACACACTCACACGTGCATGAATACACATGATCATATACAAACAGATCTCAATGTACACAAAGAAACACACAAGGTGACTATTTCTACAAATTCTATTCAAATTCAATTTGATCATACATATCCATATGTACCTCTACATATCTTTATATATGAGTCCGCATCTTAGGGCCATATCTATATATATGTATGGATAGATAGAGAGATAGACAGACAGATATAGATATCAAACAAAACGAATACAATTAGGAACGTACTTTACATCATCCTACATTAGATCTGTTGTCTCCCCTTGTGAATCTCATTACATGACTGTATATTTAGAAGAATATTACGGAGATTACACATCTTTAGGGGGCGCTGTAGCTTATGCAAAAATAATAACGTGCCTTTTTCCTATCAGAATAAATCTCTTCCGGGTGAACCATTGAAGCGCCCATGGAGAATGTATGAAGGGGTTGTTATTTAATTTTTTTTCTGCAGGATTCTGCACAATATTACATTTCCTTGTACTTTGGTGTCGACTTTGGTTGTTAACAGTAAGTATTTTGTGCGTTGTAAATTTCTTTTTATTGGCTTAAAGAGCTGCTATTTGCGCTGAAGAAAGTTTACTTGTCACCGAGAGCTAAAGATGTCTGCGGAAGAAGCGGACAAAACAGCGACCACGGATGCAAGCGGGGGAGACGAGGAGGAAGAATGGCTTTATGGAGGTAGGATTTATTGCACAGTATTGGACTAAAATATTTGCTTTGGAAAGTAACTGCTAGAATAATATAAAGTTTGCATTCCAAATTGTGTGTTGAACGAAGCTATCCTAATATGCTAAGATCGCAAGCTAACGGCGCATTCGTAGTACTACTAGCATGTTGTTGCACGACTATTGCGCGGAATCGCACTTGGCTGCTGCAGCCAGGCCTGCCGCCTAACTAGTTGTCAGTATTACTAAGCGTGCCAGTTCTAAAACTTAAGGAGCTGAGATCGAGGTGATAGCTTGTAAGGGATTCCTCAATAAGTAACGAACGAAAGTATCAGTGAGTCAGTGACACTACATATTTATTTATGCATTTCAGATGAAGAACAGACCAAGGAGGAAGACGAAGAGGCAAAGTTAAATGCTGCTGTCAGGTAAATATATAATACATATTTGTCCCGAGGATGCACATATCCGGACTCCGTTAAATTACTTAGCGCTGTAAGTTGTGTGGTGCTGACAACATTGTACACGGGCGCGGTTGTCTGTATGCTCTTGACGTGTTAATGGACCGTTTATTTTCTTAAGTGCCCCCACAGACGGCCCAGCCCCCGTAACGGAGGAAGAAGCCCCTGCTACAGGGAATGGAGTGGCCTCACAGGTAAATAGAAGTTACACACACACACACACACACACACACACACACACACAGTCACTCATACACACACAGTCCTTTTGCTAGGTCACTTGCCTAGGTCGTTTGCAAGGAGGCGCAGTGATCCTTACTTTCCGGTGTTTTTCAGGAGAAAGAGGCCGAGCCAGCAGCGGAGGGTGGGGAGGGTGAGGCGGCGGCGGCGGAGGAGGACAGCGAGAGCGACAGCGACGACGATGACGACGACGTGCGCGTCACCATCGGCGACATCAAGACAGGAGCGCCCCAGTACACGTAGGTGTCGACATCACATCCAACTCGAAGCCGTTAACCGTTTCCAATAAGTGACAGGTAGAAGAAGAATTAAACACTGAAGCGTTTTTGAAGGTTTATGGGCTTTGTTCAGTGAAACTATGAATGAGGGGTACCCGTTTGGAAACAGAAATTGCACCTAACCTCCTTTAAATTTCCCGAACTTAGCTTATTGGATAATAATGGGTTTTGGAGTCCTGTTCTGTGTTTTAAAAATCAGTTGCCCCCCCCCCCCCCCCCCCCCCCCCCCTTTATGCAGCCCCTATGGAGCGACGCCTGTCAATCTGAACATCAAGACAGCTGGTGCCAGACCTTATGGACAAGGTACTGCTCCGCCTGCAACATTCCACACACCTTCTCTTTTCCGAATCTACTTTTGAATGCATTTTCAGCAAGTATACATTTATTAAGACTTTTTCATTTCTACACAGTGGCTCTTGGTGGTAGTAGTAATAATAATAGTAATCAAGCAGACCTTTTGGTTCGAAATAAGTCCAAGAGACTATCAGTAGCGCCTACATTTGTAGAACGGGGCGTCTCAATAGGAGTGATGCTGGGACTGTTAACTCTGGTGTTGTAGGTCTGCAGAGGGCTACACACAGGACCCAATTGAGCTTGAAAACCCCAACAAAATGAAGCGGATGTAAAAAAGTGACACTAACCCTATTCTGGGAGATGCTGTTGATGCTGTTGATGCTGTTGATGCTGTTGATGCTGTTGATGCTGTTGATGCTGTTGATGTTGTTGTGGTTGGCAGTGGTTACCAAGCTGAAGGGAACTGATCATGAGGCGGATGTATCAATGCGACACTAACCCTATTCTGGGATGATGTGGATGATGATGTGGATGATAATGATGTTGTTGTTGGCAGTGGGCACCAAGCTGAAGGGGGTTGACCTTGAGGCTCCAGGCAACATCAACGGCGTTCCCGTGCTGGAAGTGGAGATGGAGTCCTTTGAGGAGAAACCATGGAGGAAGCCTGGTACGTGTGTGTGTGTGTGTGTGTGTGTGTGTGTGTGTGTGTGTGTGTGTGTGTGTGTGTGTGTGTGTGTGTGTGTGTGTGTGTGTGTGTGTGTGTGTGTGTGCGCGCGTGCGCATACAGTAGATGTGTATGAGAGTATGTATGTAAAGTGTGTGTGTGTGTGTGTGTGTTTGCAAACAGTCCTCATGTCTGTGATATGGGTGTACGTGTACACCATGTCTTTGCTGCTCTGTGTATTTGTGTAAAGTAATTTTATAAGTATAGCTGGATGCCGTCGGAAGGAAGACGTAAGTCACTGACTCTGTGTCTGTGTCTGTGTCTGTGTCTGTGTCTGTGTCTGTGTCTGTGTCTGTGTGTGCGTAGGAGCGGACCTGTCCGACTACTTCAACTACGGCTTCAACGAGGACACGTGGAAGGCCTACTGCGAGAAACAGAAGAGGCTGCGCATGGGCCTGGAAGCTGTCACTGTCGGCTCGGTAACCAGCAAAATCACCGTAAGAGACTTGACAGACCATAATATGCAGCCTCGAGTTTCTCCATCTCTCTTTCACCCCAAAACATTTTCGAGATACAACGAAGCTTTTGTACTTCCAATCTTTGCCTAAAGAGACTGTGGTTAAGGTTCCGATGTTCCGCTCTCCACCCCAGGTTCAGCAGGGCAGGACGGGCAACGAGAAGGACCTGATGTCCAGTCTGACCAGTCACATCTCCAAGCCTGACTTCCCGCCACCCAGCAGCATCTACAAGCCCCCCGTCAGCATGAGTATGAACGTCAATGTCACCAGGTAGGGGCTGCTTCCAGAACCCACTGGAACCTTCTAGAACCAGAATCCCCTAGAAGTTCTAGAACAGCTTAGGAGCGCGTGCGCGTGCGCGTGCGTGTGCGTGTGTGTGTGTGTGTGTGTGTTTATTTACACGTGACCAACTTGGTGACAAGGAGTGACCGTCACTCTATCATAACAGCACATTTACACATGGGACACAATACTTTCTTCTGATTTCAATGCATAGTTAACGTCGTGGCTATTCTTAATATGTAGGCCCTATTCGGAACTAAATAATAGATGACAACAGCTAAAAGTGTAATTATTATTATTATTATTATTATTATTTATATATATTTTTTAAAACAAATGTTGGTCTGCATGTCCGTTATTTGAACTACAGCACCAGTTCATCCTTTTCAGTGTGTGTGTGTGTGTGTGTGTGTGTGTGTGTGTGTGTGTGTGTGTGTGTGTGTGTGTGTGTGTGTGTGAGTGAGAGAGGGGCAGTCTAACTCGCTCTCCTTCCTCCCCCCTCTATGGCGGTGAATGACAGGATCTCCCCCCCACAGTGGGCTGGCCCACCTCCTCAAGACATGCCCTACTATACGTAAGTGGGCGTGGCCTCCTCCTTATAAGGTCGGATGAGCGGTGAATTCATGGTGGTGGGGATAATCTTATATTTGGGGGGAAACATCTGATTAATACCATGTTCTTTTTAATGTGTGTGTGTGTGTGTGTGTGTGTGTGTGTGTGTGTGTGTGTGTGCGCGCGCACATCATTGATCAGTATGTTATTTCACTCTCCAGGAAGTCCAGCGGCACCATAGATGTGATTGGTGGAGGGACAGCAACAATCAGCCGGGTGGAGGGACGACGTCGACACAACCTGGAGGGGAACAACATCCAGGTACACACACACACACACACACACACACACACACACACACACAACCTGGAGGGGAACAACATCCAGGTAGACACACACACACACACACACACAACCTGGAGGGAACAACATCCAGGTACACACACACACACAACCTGGAGGGGAACAACATCCAGGTACACACACACACACACACACACACACACACAACCTGGAGGGGAACAACATCCAGGTAGACACACACACACACACACACACACACACACAACCTGGAGGGGAACAACATCCAGGTACACACACACACACACACACACACACAACCTGGAGGGGAACAACATCCAGGTACACACACACACACACACACACACAACCTGGAGGGGAACAACATCCAGGTAGACACACACACACACACACACACAACCTGGAGGGGAACAACATCCAGGTACACACACACACCTGGAGGGGAACAACATCCAGGTACATACACACACACACACACACACCTGGAGGGGAACAACCTGGTCAGTAACGGTTGTCGGGGCAACCAGCTCTCTCCTGGCGATGGTCTGTAATGGTTGTCGGGGTAACCAGCTCTCCTGGCGATGGTCAGTAATGGTGTGTTTCTGTGTGTCTCGGTCTGCAGGTGATCTCGGAGCACTCCTCGTCAGACGCTGAACCCCCACCAACGGCCAAGATGCCCCCCTTCTTCCCCCCCGGGGCCCTCCCCCCGAACATGCCCCCTCCCCCGTTCCTCCCCCCTCCCCCCAACGTCAGCACCGCTCCCCCACTCATCCCCCCGCCAAGTAAGTTCACAGGGGTTCATCTGACCCCCCGAGAACTTGATGTGGATGGTTGGCTAACTCTCTCTCTCTCTCTCTCTCCCTCTTTCTCTCTCTTTCTCTCTCTTTCTCTCACCCTCTTTCTCTCTCCCTATCGCTCTCTCTCAGGATTACCGATCACAGTCCCTCCTCCTGGATTCCCTCCTCCCCCTGGCGGCCCACCTCCCAATCTGATGCCAAGCATGGACGGGTAACACACACACACACACACGCACACACACTTCACGTAGTTACAATCCGTAACACGAACAAGAATCACACAGTTATAACACACACAACCCCTGCTGACATGACACATAGTTAACTCTCCTCCCAACACTCAGACAAGCATCACGTAGTAAAAGACACCCGAACACACACGCACCTACTAAACACGGACGTGAAAAGTGTTTGGCTTTGCTGCTGTTGCCTAAGAGTTGTTCCTGGGTTTTGCTTGCAGCAGTGGTCACCCTGGAGGTTACGATGGGCGTCCCGTCCCGCCATACCCCTTCCCAACAGGTAGGGGGCGCCACAGCCATGACTCCATATCTCCGCATGGGACTTTCACTCAATGGCAATCCCTG